>JBBMKA010000022.1:10218476-10236147 GCA_037833695.1 Sechiopsis laciniata
TTATTATTTTTTTTTTTTTTTTTTTTTTTTGAAATAGTGTCCATATTATTTTCCAAAAAACCTTTAAATGGTAGTTAAAATAGATTTATGGTTAACAATCTAAGTTAACTGCAAATAATTAAGAAGAAAATTTTGGAATAAAATGCACTTCAAATATTATTTATCATAATTATAATTATAATAACGCAACTTCAAACATTATTTATCATGATCCTTTAGCTAGATTTCTTTTTTTTCTTCTATCAATTAACTTATTTTAGACACTAATCTGGATTTCCATTAGCTTTTTCAATTATTTATTTATTATTATTATTCTTTTTTTTTTTTTTTTTTTGAGATTGGTAGATAGAGATGTCTACGGCGCAGGGCCGAGAAATGACTTCTCTGTCCCCGCCACAAAAATTGATTCTCATCCCTGGAAAAATTCCCGTTTTTTTTTCAATGATCGGGTTCCCCGTAGGGATTTTTAAAATTAAAAAAAAAAATTCTTTTTCATTTTTTATATATTTTTTGGACAATAATTTTAAATAATTAAATTTTCTTTAAAAATATCTATAAGTTTCAACTATAATATTAATTAAAAAAAAAATTCATATGCATAGATAATTTCACAAACAAACATATATTTACTTGAAAATTAAAGGGATAAAATAATAACAAAATATATATTTAAAAGAAAAAAAAGTAAATAAGGCGGAGATCAGAGAATCGAGCCCCACTTAGCCAACTGAAATTTTTTTCGCCTGTTCCCTGCCTAATTAGGAATTTCCCGCGGGAAAATAGACATCCCTATTGGAGATGGATTTTCTAAACTAACTAGTGCAATAAAAATAACTAACTAACTAATCACTACAATTACAAAAATAAATAAATAAACTCCAAATAACAATCAAATTGGGATGATCTTTTTTAAGAAATAAATAAAATATAACTCCAAATAATAAAGATTAAATAACCAAAAAAAAAAGCATAAATCATCTATTTATTATTAATTAGTATGTTATATATCTTCGCTAAATTATAGAAAATACCTCTAAACTATGGAGGTTGTGTCAAAAATGCCTCCAAACTTTAAAAAGTTTCAAAAATGCCCCCAAAAGTTTAATATAAGTTTCAAAAATACCCTTACCTTTAAATTTAGATGGAAACCGTTAAAGTTTGGTTTCAAAAATACCTTTTAACTTTGAAAAAGTTTCAAAAATGTCCTCGAACTTTAATAAAAATTCGAAAATACCCCCGACTTAAAAAAACATTAAAAATATCATCGTCAATAACTTTTAGATTAAAAATATTATTTGAATAGTATTATTGATCTCTTAAAAACTTTTTAAAAAATAGTCTTACTAAAAAAAAAAAAAAAAACTCTCTATTCATATGCATTTTTTCCATAAAAACTAATGAAAATAAATATATTATTAACCTTTGAATAACAATAATCAAACAAATTCCAAATCATATTCTATAATCATGATTATTATTCATAACTCTTGAAAGACAAAAAATAAAAATCACAAAAAAAAATAAAAATCGAAAATAAACTAACAAAACTTAGATTCGATGACTATTTGGTTTTTGTTTTTCGTTTTTAAAATTAAAGTTTATTTTTCCTCTAATTCTTTACAAAAAGGTTCATATTCTCTTGGAAGGTAAGTGAAACCTAACCAACAAAAACCATAACAAGCTTTTGAAAGTTAAAGTTTTTAGTTGTCACATTTTGATATACTTTTAAAAAACAAATATAAGATATAGATATAAAAGTAAGAAAACTCAATCGATGGAGTGGTAGTTGCATGCTTAAATTTCAAAAATAAAATAACTATCAAAACCGGGCCTAAATTAATGTTAGGATGAATTTTGAAACATAAATGAATATTTTGATGTAGAGATTTGTTCAAATATTCAAGATTTAAAGATAATTTATAAATTTTTTTTAATAGAATTTAGCTTTAATTCATTTAAATAATTGAGTTACTTATTTGTAATTTGAAACTAAATTAATTGACAATGAGTGGGTGGTTTTCATCCAAATTTAACCTTGTTGATAACTTTTGGATAAAAAATATTACACTTTTGTTCAAGAGTGTCAATTCATTATTAAACTCTTAAAAAAATTTAAAAATTATTCTTACTTAAAAACAGTCATTTTTATCATATGTTTTTTTTTTTTTGAGAAATCTTATCATATGTTTTTTCGCCATGAAAATTAATAAAAAGTAATATATTATTAACCTTTGAATAATAATGTGACAAAAAAGTTCCAAAATTCAAAATCATAATCATAACATCAATCATAACTTAAAAAAAATAAAAATAAATATGTTACCGGGATGAATTATGGAACATAAATGAATATTTTGAGGTAAAGATTAGTTCAATTATTCATAAGTTATAAATACAAAAGTAAAATTTGTCTTTTACGAACACAATCAAATATCTATTGTATTATTGAAACAAAATTTTAACATTTTCATCATTATTTTATGTTTTTTAAGATTGAAGGTATTGAAACATCTTACAAGTTTAAAGGTATTTTTGAAACCAAACTTTATTGGTTTCCATCCAACATAAATGGTGAGGACATTTTTAAAACTTTGTTAAAATTCAAAGGCAATTTTGAAACTTTTCAAAATTACACCATAATATAGGAGAATTTTCTACAATTTAGCAATATATCTTTTTAAAGATAGACATACTTTCCATTGAAGTGCATTTAAAATCGGGCGTAAAAAATATTAAAAGAACTGAATGGATAAGTGGCGCAATAGTTTTATTATTTTGTTATAAACCAATTCAACACCAGCATCATAGGTTCGATCCCGAGAATCGGTATTTGTCCCCTCTTCCCTAATATGTACTCAAAAAAATAAAAATAAAATAAAAATTAAAAAAAAATAAAAATTAAAAGAATAGCCGGAATGAAATTATGAGAAGAAAAAAAGTTTCCAAATCCGCTTTAAAATATTTCTTAAATGAATTAGAAACTTAACTCTTTGGTTAGATTTAAAGGTTATAGCTTATCTTTATCTTCAAATATTTTAGATTGATCAATACGGGAAATAGTAAGGGTAATTTATATTTAAATAGTATTAGATTTATTTTCTCAAAAAAAAAAAAAAGTATTAGATTTACATTTCATAAGTAAGTTGAATTTCCTAATCCGTTTCTAATTTCAAATCTAAAAAGGATTCCCCTTGGATAATTGAGTAGGTTTCCCTCTCTACAACATTTAATCAATTGAAATCAAACTCTCTACTTATCCAAAATAATTACAACTGCAAATACGAGAGATTATGGCTAATCACCAAGGTTATTATACAACGACGACTCGATTTCAGATTCAGATGCATGGAAACGCAACTAATAATTTTGGCACCAATGAGGAAGCTCATCATGAAGTTCCATTGCAGTTTTCTACAAATCTGTTGTTGTACTCGCTCAAGGTCACTCCGACCGCTTCCTATGCCATCCCGTCCATGTCGTCTCCTTCCTCCTACAACAAAACACACCCATACCCATCCAACTTCCATGCCTTTGTCATCGTTGATAACGTCCGACGATATACCATCATTCCATCGTCGAAGACCGAAGAAGAACCTAATTTGCCAATTATGCCAAAACATGGAGGCAGTCGAGATCTCTTGCGGACATGTCTATCATGAATCATGCATCCTCACTTGGCTTGACAACTCCAACTCTTGCCCCTTGTGTCGAACCCAAGTGTTATAAGAGGAGCTTGCCTCACATTGATATTATTCTCTTTTTTTTCTAAGACTTCTTTGTAAATTTCAAATGTATATTCTTCCGTTTCAATCAACAATATCCAATATCCAATTTCAATTTTGGGTTTTGGGTTATAGTATTGTTGATTGAATGAATACAGACAAATATTATTCGACTAGAAAGTTCTGTTTTATGATGGGATATTTGCATTTTTTTTATATTCATCTCAATCAAAGTTAATATTAGTCTGGACTTTTTATTTTCTTTAAGGGCCAATTGGGTATATAAAATAATACGTAATGGAAATATAAGGCAATATATAAAATAATTAGCAAAATAGGTATATTTGTATATTTATATGTTAGAGCTTCCATAACATTTTGTATGACTAAGTAATTTGAGTAATTAAGGATTTGAATCCTCATTCCTAATTATGGTTAGAATTTTTTTTTTTTTTTTCTTAAATCTAGTTCTTTCTTAACTTTCCAAATAACATTTTGACGAAAATGAAAAATAAACTCTATCAATCAAATTTATTGAATAGAAAAAAAAGTAAAGAATAAAACTCTCTCAAACGCTCTACTTTAATTTTTTATTTTTTATTTTTTATTTTGAACAAAATAACATTGGGGGGTGCAGCAAGCAATCACATATTGATATTCCCATACGTAAAAATTTCTCCAAATTACTAAATCGGCATTTTAAGGAAGGAGCAATTTAAAAATGGAAGGAAATTAGATATGAATTAAAAAATTTCACGTAAATTTGTGGGCGGTGAGCTTTGCTGAGGACTCCAATGGCGATGGAGTTGGTGTAGGAGACGGGCCGGTCTTCGCGGCTATTCTATCTTGGTGTCGGTGAGGCTTAGAAAGTTAAGTTAGACTAAAAGAACATTAAGAAATCAAAAGATTGTGTGTTCAATTCATAGTGACTATCTACCTTGAAATTGGTTTCCTACAAGTATTATTGACATCTAAATGTTATAGGATTAGACGATATGTTTTGTGAGAATAATCAAGATGTGCACAAATTGACCCGGACACTCACGAATATAAAAAAAGGATATGGTAATCTTATGGAAGTACAAGATTTGTCTATGGAATTGCAACCGTTGGCTCTTTTCTGGCCTGAGATTACTTTCAATCATATACGAAGAAGCAACAAGTTAAGACCCTTATAGCTTTAAGTTAAGAAGTCGTCGCAAGAGGTGGCACAGTTGGTCAAAAGTTTGGGCTTTGAGGATATGCTCTCCTCGAGATTCCAGGTTTGAGACCCACTTGTAACATTAACTTATAGACACCCTCCAATTGTGTCTCCCTTCCTTTGATGCATCCTGATGTTGCAGCCTAGAGACGGGCTAGTGATATTCTAGATATTAGTGTAGCAAAGCTCCAACTCTCAATCATTTAGGATGTCGGTTGATCACACGAGCTGAATAAACGTGTACTTCTTAACCTATATTTGATAGGTGGGTTTGCTTATCCTTTAATACAAGTATCACACTAGCTTGATAAACTTACTTCTTAACCTATAATTGATAGGTGGGTTTGCATATCCTTTGATACAAGAGTCTCTTAATCACACAAGCAAGATAAACTAATGCTAGAAGTCCAAGCTTGTAAAACTCACATTTATCAACTAACCTTTACAATTCAACTAGGAATTCTATTCCACACAAAGAAAGAGAACAACTGAGGGGCCACGGGCCCAAGGGCAAAAGAGAAAAATAATGGATAGTGAGACATGCCAAGATCAATCTCCTAGCCTTTGAAAGTAGAGTTCTCCCTCCATTTATCTTTTCCTTTGGAAACCAGAAAATCGGAGCTCTGCTCTACTCTACCTACGTACCCACGCATGTCCCTAGGCCAGGCATCAAAAGATATTGAAGGAATGAAGACACGGCAGGTGTCTACAAATTAATGTCACAAGTGAATCTCAAACCTGGGATCTTGAGGGGAACATACCTTCAAAATTCAAGTCTTTGACCACCACGCCACCCCTTGGGGATCCCATAACCTTCCTAAAAGCAAAAGTTCCTTCTAGAGGGATGATCAATAATTATAAGGCAGTCTTGGTTTTTTTTTTCTTTTTTGATAAATGGAAAATCAAAACTTCACCCCACTAAGCAAACGATTTTACAATCATTCAACTTCTTGATAGTTGATGTTAATGCCTAAGAGGGCAGTTTTTTGTCTTATTCAACTGAATCTCGAAGACTCGAACCAAGAAGACACGGATTTAGAATAAAACAGACCACAAAGCTTTTTAACATTTCCATTATCACAAAAGATAAGTGTATTATCTGCATATTGCAAGTGGGTAAACTTTACAGAATGGTTTCCAACCCTAAAACCCCTTTACAAATTATAAACTCGTGAACCAAACACATGTCCTTTGTACAGCCCAAACATATTATATAAATCTAAAATTCTTAACCAAGACTTAATAAAGTCACAAGCCAAACATACCTAGAGAATTTTCCAAGTATAAATTCAACAGTTGTCCACCCCTAAAAATCTAAAGTTTTTATTTTATTTTTTTGAAACAAGGTAGCCAAACATCAAAGGAGTAATGTTACAGGTGAATCTCGAACCTGAGACCTTGAGGAGAGCATATCCTCAAAACCCAAACCTTCAACCACTGCACCACCCCTTGGGTATCCTAAAAATCTAAACTAAATACCCTTAAAATTCATTTCATGGAAAAATAAAGAAAGAAAAGAGAGAGAAAAAAAAGTAAGGAAAACCTAAAAGTTGAGGCTTTAGGTTAGTGGGACCATAGCAATATAATGAAACATGGGGCTTGGATCCACTCTTAATGGGTGCTCTTTCCACCTTTTTATGTTTTAAATGCATAAAAAATAAACCTAGATTGTCCAATTAAAAAGAAAAATAAGTAAATGGCCTACAAAAAACCAGAGAGAATCCAGATTAGATTATGGACGTCACTTGTGCTAAGGTTATAAATTTCAGGTCAGATCAGCAGATGCTATAAAGTAAAGGAAAGATAATCTATTCTTCCATATTCAGCAAAAGTAATGCTTAATTTTCCGGTCAGAACTACCAACAAGCGCACTTGAAATAAAGGCGTTGAAAAGAAGGAAAAGCAAAATATGAAATTATCATAGAGATACTTTCTTTAATCAGTCTTTCACAGATGAATTTGTTAAACGAGGCTCACCGGAAAGGCCATAAGGAGCAGCTTCTAGCTTCATTCATCAACTCAGACAGCACAGCCCTGCAGCAGGGACAGTGAAATTGATAAGATTATGATACAAGATCAAAACCTGAAAAGCACAAGGCTTTTAAAGAGGAATAGAAGAGTAAAAAGATGTTACCAAAATGGTAAGAGCCTATCCACTTTGGCCTCGTCTGCTGTCAGGCCTAACATATAGGAAAAGGAAAAAGGAAATTATGTAATGAAATCAGAACAACAATCATAAAAGAAAATGGTAAAAAGAACGTGAGAAAAGACACACATTTATGTGGTTCACTAATGATGTGTTAGTTATATTCATGGGCAAATGAGAGATTTATTTTATTAAGGAGATGACAAAATACAAAATGTCGATCAACTGGGGCTAAGAATTTAAGAGAGTTTATATAGTGCACTATCATAAAATCCAATTACAAATAGACTCAAATTACATAAATGTCCAAATGCGAAAATATAAAATAGGCCCCAGCTCGCAGACCGGGCAGCGAGACCCCCGACTAAGTAATTGTGGGGCATCAAACAGTTTAAGGTATATCTCAACAACGTGGTTAAGTTTAGCATGGTAATGCCAGAATAAAATAGTTTAGAAAAGAAAAATAGCAACAATGAAGGAAATGGATGAACAACATCGGTAAAGTGGAATTCTGATTTAGGTTATGGACATGGATCCAGTGATTTGTGTTGTTTAAACATAAAAATAGAGAAACGAGGTAAATCCCAGATGACCTGATATCTTTTTGACGTTCCATTTCCTTATTTCTTAGACTTGGATCATTGAATTGGGGAGAGAGAATTTTGTTAATCTCTGACATCCCAACTCGATCTTTACCATGTAATATGGCTTTCAAGTTCTCCTCCCAGATCTTGTCCTTTTTTATACCCGGGCTCTGCATATCAAAGAATTTCTCAACATATCTAAAATCACAAAAAGAAATACACAAGCAAGCAAATAGTTCTACCTTTTAGTAAACAAGCAAAATCTCAAAATCAATGTGGGGCTAAACAAAATTGATTGGGATCAGAAGTTTAATCAAGGAAAAAACTATTTTGAGGATGAAATCTATAACATTACGCCCAAAAACTAAAAGGTGCCATTAGTAACAATTTCAGTGTTAATCTAGTGGTCAAGAGAGCCTTGGAGAACTAGGAGGATATGGGTTCAATCAATGATGGTCATCTTCCAAATAATTAATTGCCTACGAATTTCTTTGATAACCAAATATAGAAAGGTCAAGCATTTGTCTCGTGAGAATAGTCGAGGTGCACGTAAGCTTAGCCAGGACACATTGATACCAAATATTAGAATTTCAGTGTTTTAGTAGTATGCCAGTAATTTTCAGCAACATTTGTTTGATTGTAGGATTTGCTTCCACCCAGTTTGAGTTCCTTAAGGTCTTTAAGTTTGAATCTAACTAAGGTTTTCTCTTCTTCAATTTTTTTCCCTCTCTTCGAATAAGGTTGGCCTAGTAGTCAAGAGAGCATTGGGGAACTAAGAGGTTATAGGTTTAATCCATAGTGGTCATCTACCTGGGAACTAATTGTCTACAAGTTTATTTGACAACCAAATACTGTAGGGCTCACGCACATTGTCCCGTCCCGTGATAATAATCGAAATGCATAAGCTGGTCTAGACACTTATGAATATTTTTTTTTAAAAAGTACATTCACCTGATATAACACTGTCCTTATCTTTGAGTAATCAGAATACACGGGAAAGTCATCTGCTCAACAAACTGACCACTAAATTAATGAAACTATTTTACGCAGTTTCACTCTACCCTTTTCTCCAATAGGTGTTTGTTAATTTCTGCACAGCAATCACATTCTTCATTTCTTTCTAAAGTGCAACAACCATCTACCACAAACCATTAATCTTAAAGGCTTAAAAGTTGCCCCACAACATAGTTTAACACTAAAATTGGAACACAACTTGTCTCTCTCTCTCTCTCTCCACTTGATCCTCATTCATTAAGAGGGAGATAAACAACTTTCAATAGAAAAATAAATCTTCTCAGTGTCGCATCTTAAAGCAATATGATAGGAATACTAAGGTAGTGGGAACAGGAATAAAGCAGACTGATCCCTTATTAGCAAAGCATTTTTAATTTAATTAATCTGATAAGACAATATAACATACGAATAAGAATTTACATTAACGCAAGGCAATACCTAAAAGTCAGCTACTGATAAGACAATAGCAATCAAAAGATGTGTTCAATAAGCAAGCAAACGTACAAGCAACAGATCAAAGTGATGCATTAACATCAAGAAAGCAGATTATAGAATTAAAGACAAGTTAAAAACAAGCCATAGCAGCTAGGGGCAGGGGTGTACATGGTCCGTGCTGGGTTGGGTTGGGTTAGAGGAAATTTTTGAACCAACTCAAAGTTTTAGGTTGGTCAATCCTCCAATCCGTCCAACCCTATGCATTAGAGCAACCTAACCCTATATTTACCGGTTGGATTAGTTCTCCTCTTTCCTCTATAAAACAACTCTATTCATACTCCGTAAACATATAAACAAATAAATAAAAGATGGGTGATTCAATATGTCTAGAACCTATACTATCAATTATATTTCTCTTCTCTTCTCACACTCACATATATATAAATATGTATATATTATTCCTTAGTTCAAGTTGGGGTTAGTTCAGGTTGGTTTGAGTTAGGTGGGACGAACCAAAATTGGTGAAACCATCACAACTCAACAAAAATTATAAAATCATAACACGACCCAACCCTTATGGTTAGAGTTGGGTATTCCGGTTTGCTCGGTTTTTGGTTGTTTCGTACACCCCTAATAGCAGCAGTGATACTTATAATCAGCACAAACCAGCCTGATCATAAACAACATGAAGCAGAAAGTTGAAACCAGCCATTTAAACTCATAAACTGAATCTCATACATTCAATTTCTTATGTTTTTTTCACCAACCTAAGATCCAATACATGAACAAAGGAGAGTCGTTCCTGAAATCGAAGACATCCATACGGATTTTCGAATAAACGATTGTATAATCCATTAGTAGGTTTAAGAATCCGCAAAAATTATGAAAAAGAGATAGACCTGAGGATGATAGAGCTTGAGGAACTTGGAAATTAAGATTGGAATTTCGCCGCGAGGAGGACGGAGAGGAATGCCGAGGAATTTGCAGAGTTGAGGTTTGAGTTGAATTTTGTTGCTAAGAAGACGAGCGCCGACACCAATCTTTGGCGGAGCCATGGATTCTTGAGATTTTTTCGAAATTGTGACCGGCTTCGATCGGACCTTGGAATCTCCTGGTTCTATATCTTCGCGCTGTTAACTTGTTAGAACATTTCTCATGTGTCGCCGGAGATGGCTGCCATGGCTTCTTCTGCAAGTCTCCACTTTAACCTGCTGGTTATTGGGCCTAGCCTAGGCTGGACATGGTCCAGGTTGGATAGGGTTTGAATGAATTTTTTAGACCAATTCAACTTTTCGGGTTGGTCAATTTACCAACCCGTCTAACCCTATGCATAAGCGCAACCCAACCCAAAATTTTCGGGTTGGTTTGGGTTGAGTTCTTGGGTTATGTTGCTTTCATTTTTTTTCTAAAGTTCAATTCATAAGCTCATAAATATGTTAAAAAAAAATAGATGATACTATACTTCAATCTATTACCTATCTTATTAGTACATAATCTTTTTTTAGAAGGTTTATAAGTATGCTAAAAATTTATCTTATTAATTTATCTTACATACACATATAATATATTCTTAGTTCGGGTTGAGTTGGGTTGAATGAGCTCAACCCAAGAACCAACCTAATCTAACAAAAACTATAAAATCATAATTCAACCCAACCCAAAAAAGTTATAATCCAACCCAGCCCTTCCGGTTTGGGTTGGGTAGTCCGAGTTGCTCAGGTTACCGGTTTTTTTGTACACCCCTAGCTAGCCTAAGGTTAACCATTTTGTTTTTTTGTTTTGGGAGAAAATTACCTATTTTCAATTTTCTTAAAAAATGAAAATTGTTAATGGTAAAATTTCAATAATACTCATTTTTAGTATTTTGGTTTGAAGTCTAGTTTGGATGAGTTATTGTATGAGTGATTATTTAGAAATGGATGTTGGGATAATAATTTGTTTGGATGTAAATTTTTATAGAGGAATGACATCGTTTGAATATTAATTTTAGTAGATGATTAGATGATTTGAATATCAATAGCTCGTTAAGATATAGATTTTGATAAAGGAGTTACAAAAATGAGTGGTTTTAAAATAATGAGTTATTTTCTAGTAGTTAGAAATGAGTGATTAAAAATGAGCAGTTATTTTGAGTGACTATAATAGCTCATTTAGATAAAAAAAATTTGAAGAGAGATTGTAAAATCTCATTTATAATAGCTCGTTAAATATCTCTTAGTTACTTTTTGGACAATTTTCTCTTTTTTCTCTACTATATATATTATCAAATAAAATTAACAAAAATATTTTCTCTTTTTTCTTTTTTTTAGTACAAAATGTGATAAAATCCATGAAAAATATAATTTTAGTCCTTTAAGTTTAGGGATTAATTTTTAAGTGTTTTGATGTAAAATTGTATAGTGATTATTTTGAGTGATTATAAATTATGGGTTATTTTGAATTTTTGAATGGTTAGAAATTTGAGTTTTAAAAGAAGCACGTTTCAATGTGGTTATTTGTAGATGAATTATAGTTAAATAGCTCGTTTGGATGATGATTTTTGTAGAGGGTTACAGACAATAGTTAGTTTAGATGTGGTTAGAAATGAAGGATTATTTTGAGGGGTTAAAATGAGTGATTATTTTGAAAGATTAGAAATGAGTGATTAACAATGAATGATTGAAAATGAAAGATTATTTTGAGTGGTTAGATATAAGTGATTAGAAATTAATGTTTTTGTAAGTTTTTTATTTTTATTTGTTAGGCTTCAAAATCATACTTTTTTATTTCTAATATTTTAATAATATTTAATATTAATTATTAAACTAATACCGATGACTAGATTAATTTTAAATTTCTTGATAAAAGTCATTTTAATTTTGACATGAATTTATAATTTTAGAAGAACCACTATTAAAAAACTGGTAAAAGATGCGGGCGTCGACCGCCATCTTTCAAGAAAGACGACGGTCAACAGCCCGTCATCCTTTCCCCTGTCATCGAAGGTCATAGATGGCGGGCTTTTTGGATGACGGACGACGCCTGTTGTCCATTACCTTTTAGGACGGGCATCTTCGCTCGTCATCCATTATCTTGGACGACGGGCAATTGATGACGCACAACTCGTCGTCTTTAAGTCCATAGTTTGGCCCATTTTGGAGAAATGATGACGAGTTGCCTGTCATCCATTTGATTTTACGACAGGCGTGCCCGTCATCTATTATATTTTATGACTTGCTTTTTTGCCCGTCGTTGAAAATTGTATTCTTGATTAAAAAAAAAAAACAATACTGCAGCTATGCACTCTGGTCCCATTCATTTAGGATCTCAATAGTGCTACCCTGTGTGGTCTCATTCATTGAGGATCTCAAATTGTATATATTATATTTTATGACATGCTTTTGTGCCCGACATTAAAAGTCACTACACTTGAATAAAAAAGAAAGATGGGGTGATTTGCATTCTCCAAAGCACAACTGTTGCCTTGTAATGTCAAACCACCATACCCTTTAGAGTTATATATATATATATATGACTCCTTAGCCTTTTAAACAAAATCTACTTAATTCTTAAACTTTTAATATGATTAAAGTCATGATCTTTTTATAAACTACATAATTAACTTATAAACTTGTAAGAATCTCAATTCTAACATGAATCTACTATAAAATTCTGGAGCATAACGATGCAATTTTAAGAATCCCAAAAATTTTCACATGTCTAATAAAGGCACATGAACAGATATTATATATATCAAATGAGACATTGTCCCGCCAGAAACTACACATGTGTCTATATATCAATGAGACTTTGTCCCGTCAGAAACTACACTAATAGATATATCATTTTTTGAATGTACAAAAACAAAAGGTTTTTCCATATACAAAGTAGTACTAACACACTATTTTGGTAAATGTCTAACTACGTAATCTATCCATTCAACTCGTACCTCATCTATTTCCTCTTAAGTGAATGGCGTCGTACTGTTGAACTACGTTCAAATATTAAGAAATAAAAACACCATATTAATAAATGTTGGAATAATAAATTACTTAATGATTCAATATATGAATGCGTATATATAAACCAAACTTACAATTCTATGAATGGGAATGGTGGGGTTTGATAACAGCTTTCGGATATATAGTTGGACGTAAAATCCACACACTACTGATCCCAATTGATGAGGGCACTAATGAAACAAAGACTCATACTTAGTACAAGGCGAAGAACATGATAATCTCAATATATAAGACATTAAAAAAATTTATTTGATTCGACTTTACCTTTACTATTTTCCATCCCAATTTTGCGCCCTTTGACCTGTGACAAGCATGACACGCTCGAAAGACGCTATATAATAAATTTTAAACATTATGAGGATAAATGAGGGAATTCAAAGAAAATAAACCGATTATTAGGAAACTTATGTATTTACGATATAAGTTAAATTCTCATCGACTTTCTTCACGGCCAAAGAGTTGAAGACATAAACTGTATTTAGCGATGGACTTAAGACAACTAAAATCCAGTAGTGCCTATACAATGTATCGAACATCTTAAGTGTTATATAGACACAATTATTATGTTTGAAGAATGCAAAATTATAAACACATACCCGGTATTAAATGGAAAGTATAGTATTTGATCGTGTCTCGTCATCGATCGTAATATCTCCACTAGACATTTAACGTGAGGTTCAAATTTTCCTTGATCTGACCCAAAGCCAAAATGTTGGCTATCTACTACTAAGTAGTTATTCAGCACGTCGGATCGTAGGTAGCCCATAGGTGCATGTAAATAGAGATTTTATAAACGTTAGTATACCTGAGTATGTAATTGTAATAAGTGAAAATTAAATTATGTGTTACTTATGCGTTGTAACCATCGATTCTCCAGAGGATGAAGGGCCTCTAGTCAGGCACTTTGAGTTTACAGCCAGCCCAATATATGAGTATTTGCAAGTAGCCTATTTTGTCCATCTCACAATAATGGATAATCTCCTCCCAAGCAAGTACTCACATATCACATCTGTTATTGGTCGATGCAAACACAACGCACTTAAAAGTAATATAAAATATGGAAATTAAATAAGTATGACGTGGAATGCTCTGATTTCGCTTAAGCGAAATCTCAATCTCAAATGGGTTGCGTGTGTGAACTCCTTAGGTTGTGCAAGTATTTGCAGTCCTGTCGTAGCAAGTTTTAAAGTAAGTAAAAGTCATCTCCACAAGGATTAGTGATTAACAACATGTTTAAATGAAGTTTAGAAAGTCATGGTAACGGGAGAAATTGTTGTGATGGAGCTAAACTAAGTTTGCTAAAGCGAAATAACTTTGCTAAGCGAAATAAATGCAAGACACAAATGACAAAGCAAGATGCTAAGAATGATAAACTAACTGTAATCAGGTTAAAGGCATCGGAAGGAGACTAGGACTTTTCGGAGTATTATGCTAGAACGAAGTGGCGTTATGCTAAGAAGCAAACTATTGATGGACTACTCTTGGCTCTCTCGAGCTCTTGGTCAGGTTCTCTCAAACTCAAACAACAATTAATTAAGCAATCAACATTAGGCGAACCTATCTCTAAGTGTTCTTTGATTAGCAAGCAGAACTTAACAATCCTAATGTTATGACATGCAAATTCGCTCTATTCTTTTTCTCTCGAAAGTGAAATAAAGATATACACACGGTTTTCCAGACGGAATGTATTTCAAGTTAACACAACATGCATTAATAGTTTGACATCCGGTACCTCTTTGCTTAAGCGAAATACTCCTACTCGCCTACTTCCTTCCGATTATAGACTTAGCTACTCATGATTATTAACAGATTCAAAGCAAAGTAATAAACAAAGTTCATCTTCATCAAATAACAAAATAACAACGTTTGCTTACAAAAACTATGTTAAAGCGAAAACAAAGCAAATACAAGAAAAGAAGAAGCAAAGTTTAGAAGAAGCTGGTCGAAATCACTAAAGAGCAACTCTGAACTTGGCTCTAGCTATGCTCTGCAACTCCGGCTAACTACGACTCTGCTAAGGCAAAACTACTTAACAACTAGAAACAAAAGCTAAAATGACTAAGCTCAGCTACGAATTAATGCTAAGGAAATTTGGCCAAAAATGAAAGCTTTGACGGTGATCTCTCCAAAAAATGGAGGACGGGCTTCAACGAAAACAAAGGATTGCTATTTATATTGCTTGCTTCAACGACAAGGCTCTGACACTCTCTGCTCCACAATTCTCTTTCCCCTCTGGACCACTTCTGACATTCTCTACTTCATTTCGCTGCCAGCATGCTCCACGAACTCACGTACATGTCCTTTTTGCCAGAGCGGTCAGAGAGCAATGACTGCGATTGAAAGGCTTTTCTTGGATCTTTGACACGCTTCTTTCACTTTAGATATTTTTCGAGAGCCCATCCCGCTAGAAATCATTTCGCTCTAGCAAAGTTGTTAGCATTTTCACATTTCGCTCCCTAGGAATGCTGTAGTGAAATCGAAATATCAAGTTTATAGAATTCACACTTGAAATTCACACATTCATGCACTTTTGCTCCAGCAAACCTCTAAAATATTATCCTAAACAGAAAACTATACGATTTTGCATTTCGCGCAATTGTGATGCTAAAGCAAACAAACTTAGCGAATTCTTTCTATGATGTAGTGAAGTGTCCAACGAATTACCATTAAACTTAGCCATTCACTCTGAATTCTTGAGAGTTATTAGCATCCAAGCATGTTTTGGGGAATTAGTATATTTACTAAGTCATCCGGCTTCAAAATTCGTCTAGCATGGGAATAAAGAAGTTTGATTGTCGTGCTGGATTCGGTTGATTGTGCATCAGCTTACACGACTTTCTTTGCTTTACTAGATTCAGTTAATTGTGCAACAACTGAAGCGACCTTATTCCCTTTATTTGATTGGTTTGATTTATTTGATTGGTTTGATTGTACCGCTGATGTGAACCTTTTATTTTAATGTTAATTTAAATTTGAAAAGAACTCATATATACATTAAAAATCATATACCAAACAATTATTATTATTTTTTTTTTAAGTTTAACTACAAATTTAAGGAAGTGAAATTCAAACCCCATAACTCTTTTAGTCATAAAAATATATTCATGTCACCAAAATATATTGATGTCACAAAGCTACTGTTCTTGTTAACTATAATATTCAAATGTTCTTTTACAATAAAAATTTAAATTTTTTTTTAAAAAATTCAACAACAATCGAAGGAGGTGGATTCAAATCTAATAATTTGCCATTAGAATTCTACTGAAGTTAACGAAATCATATAATATTAAAATATAAAGTTATTTTCTCGCATAAAATAATAATAATGAATTTAAAATCGTATAATAATCACTTCATTCAGAAAATAACTTCTAACATTTTTATTTAAGTTTTTTTTTTTTTTGGAGAAAATTTAAGTATCTAATATGTCTATCTATTTATCATTAATCATATAAATGGTGATTAAAAAAAAAGGAACATAATTGGTGAAGCCTCCAAATATTTTGGATTTGCCTCTATTTATTACCATCCAAAATATTTATGATTCAACCTTTTTCACATATAATTTACATTAATGTAAATTTATTTTTAAATTTTAATATAAATTATGAAAATAAAAATAAAAATAAAGATAAATTATCTCTTTATATATGATAATTAAATTTAATCATTTAAGAATAAATTTGAGAATCACATCATACACCTCATTATATCAACAATTCAACAATAAAAAAATATTAAATAATTGATAAGAAAATATATATTTTTAATATTATTCATGTGTATCTATACATTATTGAAATACTATTTTAATTATTAAAACTCAAAAAGGATTTTAATTACAGGATCAATTTTTTTTTTACAATAATAGCAGCAGAGAACAGATAGATACACGGAAGCAGGAAGATGAAGAGACAAAAATTGCAGTTTTGGAGGCAAAAACGATGAAATAAAAAGAGATCGCACAAGAGGAGTTTCAAAGCATCCGTTAGAGAATACTATTGAGTTGTTGTAGAGAGGTGTGGGCATATCATTTTCCTTGAAACAGGGAATTTCTTCTTTACTTTTTGTACCTCATTGTTGATTATTAATTTCATGTTGTTCCTCATTTTCTTGTATTGAATGTCTTGCTTGTTGTTCATGTTTGACATTAGTTTCTGATATTGAATGAGGTGGTTGAGAGTATGTGGTTACTGATTTTTCATGTGTCATTTACGATGAAAGTTGTTTTTAGACAATTTTATCCACTTATTTTTCTTATAATTTCAAATCTGCTCTTACTTATATATATATATATATATATATATATAATTTTCAACCTTCTAATAATAATAATAATATTATTTTATTTTATTTTATTTTATTTTTTACAATCACATTCTTCTTTTCTTTAGTTTCATTTTTTTTCTTTATTCATACCAACCAAAATTACAACAAAAATCCACTCTTCCCAACTCTCATTTAAATTAAACAACTTTATATGATTAACTCCACTTTAAAATCTTTATCAACTCAAACATATATAAAAAAATATATACTTCCATTTTTATTAATTGAAAAAAAAATGA
>JBBMKA010000022.1:10236247-10247333 GCA_037833695.1 Sechiopsis laciniata
TCATACTTTTCAAATAAAATCACACATCTAAGTTGAATTTTGACAACAATCAAGACGAACACACTTCTATTTTTTATTTATTTTCCTTTTCTTTTAAAACGTGGCCATCTAGTTACTTTTTCTCTTTTTTGTTTTTTTTTTTCAATTTCAACTTCATTTTTCTCACTACTTGTAAATTCAAATAAAATCATACTTTTCAACTAATTTCACCACACTTTTAATAATTTACCACTTAAATTGAATAAACCACAATTTTCCCAATTAAGCATAATATTTCATTGAATTAGATATGAAATTTGAATAATTAATGAGATTAATTGAAGCTTATCACATATATACGTGTAAAATCAAATATTCACTTCTCCAAAGCTTCTCAATTGTGTTCTCTTTGAAATTAGAGAAAGTTGAAGAGAGAACCCAAAAAAAAGACACTTTAGAAACTTTTGCTTGTCCCAGACTTAGAGAGTGAACACCCCCCAAACCCTTCATTGCAGTCTTATTGAGCAGTAGAGGAAATTGATTTCTTCCATTGAACAAAGCCATGAAAAAGAAGAAGAAAAACAAAAAACAGAGAAGATGAACAATAACATAATAAAAATAAATAAAGTACCAAAGGATACTCCTTAAAACATACCAGATTTCAACGCACGAGATTTAAATAATTTTTTTAGCAGAGTAAAAAATCAAAATTAACACCAATTATAATTCACTCCAACAATTTTACCAAACATTTGAATGGAACGAACTTAGGATGCAAAACCCACGAACCCAGCTGCAAAAACTTACCCAACACCCTAAATCCACACGGCATAGCTGCTGCGAAATGCGACGTGTGCGAGGTGGCTGCCGAACAGGGCTATGCGGGCGCTAAAACACGCGCAGACGGGCGTGTCGACTGGATGTGCGAGACTGGTTAGGCGCGGCTGGTGGATGGGGTGGCTGAGGCGTTGAGTGGCTCTGTCGAACGAAGGCTGGGCTACGAACTGGGACAGCGTGGCTCGGGCGTGGGCTGCACAACGCTAAGGCTGGGGACTGCGACAACGCGGGTTGGGCTAGCACGTGCGAGGACTACGAACAGCTACTGTGCTCGGTTGATCGGGGGTGCAACGCGTGGACGGATTTGTGCATGTACAAGGCATTTGGCAGGTTCTGCGGCGGCGGAGAGCAGCTGAGCGGCGGCAGGATTAGGAGGCGGCTAGGGTTTGTGGGTGGAGAAAATGAAGGCGAAGGAGGGATGAAACTTAGGGATTTTGACTTCTTTTTTTTTTCTTCTTCTTGTTTTTTTTTTTTTTAAAAATTTTTAATTTTAAATTTCCACTTCTAAAAAATAAAAAAGAAATAGAAAAAATAAAATTTTTAAATTGTCATACAATTGAAATACTATCATCTAAATATAAAATTTCTATGACAATTACTAAAATGTCATAACAAATTTTTTATGACAATTATTAAAATATAAAAAATTGTTATAAAATTTCAATAACTAAAAAATCATCTTTTTTCCATAACAACCCGTGTTTTTAGAGATTTTATGACAGTTTCTCAACTTTTTCTAATTTTTTAGCTAAACTAACTGTCATGGAATGTGAAAATTGTAGTAGTGAAATATCTAAATAATATTGTAAATATCTTTGCATTTTTTTTTAATATTCTAATAGAAGATTACAGATGACATGTTTGTAATTTAGAGCGTGGCTTAAGGGGTAAAATCGTCCAAAAATGATTTTTTCCTTAAGCCACACTTTAAGATAGTATGATATGATTTTTTTAATTTTATAATAATTAGAAGATATAGATTCAAATTCTTAATTTCTATATTAGTAATCTATACTTGATATTGGTAGAGCTATCCTCATATTAAGATTTATTTGAAATGTAAACTCGAAAAAATATATAAATTTAAAGAAATGAAAGTGATATATGTTAAAATTGGAAGCCACGTGTGCAACATAATGTGTATTTTATGAGTTGAGATGAACAATGGATAAAATATAATACAGTGTCCGTTAGGGAAATGGAGGATTTTGAAAATTTATTAGATAGCTAAATGACTTTAAATGAATGTCTAAACTATTCAAGGGGTCGGTGAGACATTTAATTATCTTGTTTAATATTAATTCATTTTAACTTCACCACGAGTTTGAGGTTGAAAATTGATATTTGACTCTCATATTATTTTAAAACAGTTATGCGAGAGTGAAATTAAGAGGAGAGGTGAGCAACAAAGGAATTGATAGTGACAGCGGTGAAATTGAGGTCATTCTAAGTGGTTGAATTTATTTTGCACTATGAATTTTGTGGAATGGTGAATGTGTGATTTCTAATAAGAGATGGATCGACATTTATATTTTAATATAAAATTTTTTAAAAAATGGTTACATAAATATAAAAAAATAGAAATAATTGTTTAAAGATGTTGAATCAAATTATAAAAAATATTTGATATAGTTTAAAACTGAGATATTGATTTGAAAAGATTTTTTCATTGAAATATAAATACAAAATTTATATTTCAAATTTCACTATTCCATTATAGATTCTAATTAATAAAAAAGTCATTTAAACATATAATTGTTTTCACTATTTTTTTAAAATCTTTTTTTAATTTATTAGGTAAAAAAACTTAAAAAGCTTTTTTTAAGTAGAAACTTAAAAAATTAATATCTAACTTAAACTACAATTTATTTGAGATAATATAATTAATTAAAAAATTAAATACAAAGAATAAAAACTTACGATTCTTTCCAACTTGTATAAAATAAAAACTAAAATAATTGGAATAAATATAATTTATAAATTAGAATTGTACTTGACAAACCTCTTAAATAAAATAACAATACATTATTATTTATAAAAAGTATAACAATAATATCAACAATAAAAAATCTAAATCTCTAACTATCAAAATTATTTCATAAATAGATTTGTTACTTGAGAATTTGACAAACAAACATAACTCCACCACCATCTTGATATTATGAAAAGTTGTAACTTATAAATAAGATCATTAAAAAAAATAAAAAAAATAAAAAATAAAAAAAATAATTCTCCCCTTAAACCATAAAAAAAGGTGATATTTTGTTTAGGGAAAGGCATGGCTGTACCCGCTGATGTGGCTCTTTGAGAGCCATAATTGGTTTTTTTTTTTTTTTTATAATATCTTTTTGTTTATAAATTTTTTTTCTTTGTGTGTGGCTCTTAAAGGGGTGCAGCTTTCCCTTTTGTTTAAAACCACACTCAAACCTAGCTTATGAATATATTATGTTTTTTTTTTAAAAAAAAGTTAATAAATTAAGAGGTGACACATTTGAAATTATAAATAATAAATAATTATTTTGACAAAATAGTAAAAAAAAAAAAAATGATTCTCCTTCTCAAGCCACCTTTTAAAATTAAAGATACAATATAATATGATATTTTGCTTAAACTCAAATATATTATCTTTATTCATTATTATATGTATACATCTTCAACTACAATTTTCTTAAATTGAAAAAGATCAATATTTGCTACAAAAAAGATAAAAGATGAATGTTAATATCAAAACAACAAATCAAAGAATACATGAATAATGAAACAAACAAAAGAAAAAAAAGAAGAAGAAAGACATCTAAACAATGAAGATTAAAACTCATCTTTTTGTTGAAAAATGGTGGAGGAGACTTTTTTGCATGCATATATATATATATATAAATAGATTAATACTATTTTTATAAATTAAGATAAATATATGTGATTAGAAAAATAATACTATGCATTTAGCTTTACATACTTGATTATTTGTTATTAACTTCAAATAACTTGCAACATTTTCATGTTTACTATATGTGAAATTAAGAGGAGAGGTGAGCAACAAAGGAATTGATAGTGACAGTGGTGAAATTGAGGTCATTTTGAGTAGCTGAATTTATTTTGCACTATGAATTTTGTGGAATGGTGACTCTGTGATTTCTTATAAGAGATGGATAGACATTTATATTTTAATATAAAAATTTCAAAAAAAAAAAAGTTACATAAATATAGAAAAATAGAAATAATTGTTTAAAGATGCTCAATCAAATTATAAAAATATTTGATATAGTTTAAAACTAAAATATTGATTTGATAAGATTTTTTCATTGAAATATAAATACAAAATTTTAGATATTATGAAAACAAATAATTGATAATCAGTTAAGGAGAGATATTTGAGGAGTGAGTAAAAGTTTATCTATTTAAAAATTAATTTAATTACTTTTTTTATTAAATATTTAATTAAACTTTAAATTTGGTTGTGGATTCGAGAAAGCAATAAATTCTCTCTCACGTATTTTTTTTTTAGAAATAGACATTTATTTAGATTCTAAATAATTTAAGATATTTTTTTAATTAGTTTGAAAAAGTTAACTATTTTGTGCTAGTACCCAAAATGATGATTTGTGTTCCTCAAGAAAAAGATGTTGAGAGCCCAAGAGAGGCCCAATTCAAACGACATGTCGGCAAAGAATCTCATGCTTATGTAATGTGTGACGGTGCCTTTTAAGCTAAATATTAGAATTATTATTCATATTAGAGCCAACCTTTGTCAATTTCTAGATTTGTTTGAACATAGTTCTGATCATTTGTGTGGCTAATACTATGCAGTTAAGTAATGTATTTATACTAAAAAATATATTTTTAAATATCGATTCGATTAATGAAAAAAAAATGATAAATTAAAAATGTGACGCGCTATTATACAAGACAAAGGTACATATTTATCGGTAGATGTCTCTTGGTATAATTTTTTTGTTTACTTTCATTGCCAACAAGGTGGACATTAACCATTCTTTGAAGATACTTACAAGGAGAAACCCCTTTCGAAGTTTTGAGAAAACATTTCTATTAATTTTGCTTTATTAAATCTAATTTCTTTAGAAACTATGATATTATTTTCACTTCTTTGAATTGACGAGACTTTTTGTAATTTTGAATGTTATATCATTCTAGTTTTTTTTTTTTTTTTTGTTTTTAGAAAAAAAAAATGATAAGAAAGTGCAGGTAGAAGTTGACAAGTTGACGAGTGTTGGTCTTCATAAAATAACTTTATAAAGGACATGTTTGGGGAAGTGGGTTGGGCCACGGAAAGGAAGGATAAAATAAGCTAGATGGAAGAGGTGATTTGGCGCGTGGTCTACACGCATTGGGTTATCCGAGCGCGTGCATGCGTTTTTTTTTTATTAATTTAATTTAGTTTTTCCTTTGGTTTTAAGTTATCTATAAACTTTTTAATGGTTTACTTTTTTTTTTTTAAGTTCTTTTTCGTTTATTGTTTTTTTTTTTTAAATATTTTTTTTTCTTTTGTTTCTTCTTTTTTTCCGTTTAAAGTTTTTACTGATACTTTTTTCAAAATTTTTTTTATTATTATTTGAGTTATTTTTTTCTTTAAATTTTTTTTGTAAGTTACATATTTGTTTTTTTTTTTTTTAATGTCCGGATTTGTCGTGCACCATAATTAATGTCATAGAGCACACTGAACCCTACAATATTTTATTATTGTATTTATTAAATAATAAGGCAAAGCTGAAAAAACAAGTACTAAGATTTAAACTTAAGTTCTCTTTTAAATAAAATAAAAAATTGAGTTTGTGAACCAACTTATCTTTATAAAACTTATTTGATTATATTCATTTATTGTATATTAATTATGTGTATCTTTTTCTTTTAAAAGCTATCATATATCCTTGAAACTAATCAAAATTGTATATTTGAAATTTGTAATTTTAATTAGTGAAGAATTAAATTAATTAAGTTTTTATTGTATTTAAATTAAATAGATATCGTTACTAAGTAATTAAACTAATTAAATTTGATTTATATTGCTTTTTTTTTTCTTACTTCTTTTTTCTTTGTTAATTTTAATGATTGATATTTGCTAAATTTTAAATTTTATTTAACTAATAAATTAATTGAAATAAAGTTAAAAAACTCATTTTAAGATATATGTACAAAATATAAAAAAAAAATCCCAATACATATTTATATATTTTATTTTACTAAAATATAATAGTTGTAAATTAATTAAATATATTTATATGATTTTTTAAAATAAATATATTTACATAACTAAACTAATGTAGTTCCTAAAAAAACTAAATTAATATAGTTCTTTTTGTTTATATAAAATTTATTTACATCAAATTATCTTAATTTATTATTATTTCAAATGTGAATTTTAATTATTTGAATTATTTTACTTTTTATTTGATAATTTTTATGATCTACTAAATTTCAAATATGATTTAAAGAGTAAATTAAAGGAATGAATTTTAAAATAATATTTAATCAATAGATAAATTATATATTCAATTATTATTAACGTATTAAAAAATTACTAAATATCTATTTATAAATAAATCAAATAAAAAAAAACTAAATATCATCTCATCCAATCATACCAAACACTTATTTATTCTTTTCTCTTCTTTTCTCTTCCATTTCCACCAAACACAAACTTACTCTCATTTTCTTTCCCTTCCTTTCCCATCCCTTCCCGTCTCATCCCAACTCACCCTATTCAAACATGCCCAAAGTTTGTTTCTTTCAACTATTCCTTTTTTTTCACTTGCCATAATTGCAAACAAAACCTAACATCTTTATTTATTATTAATATATTGTGTAGATAGCATATATATTTGATACACTAATTTACGATTAAATCAATATATTTTTTTTTTTGAGATTATATTGATTGAGTGTGGAGAAATTTGAACACAAGACCTCTTGATCATTAAATATATATTAGTATCGTTAAATTACTGTTCTTGTTGGCGATTAAATCAATAATTTAGTCGACATCATAATCATAAACAAGTTATTAAAATATTTATTTTAATGTATACTCGGACAAATAAACCATTAGAACCACACTTTATGTAATTACGATCAAGTTAGAATGTTTTAAATAAAATACGGTGCACATTTTCATATTTTCCTAATTATTTTTCTTGAATATTAAAATAAATAACCATGGAGTGACTCAATTGATTAAAGAAGACTTTGAGGTGTATAAGGTGATGAGTTCAATCCATGGTGACCATCTACCTAAGAATTAATTTCCTACGAATTTCCTTAGCATCTAAATGTTGTAGGCACAAGCGTATGTCCTGCACGAAAATTGGCGCAAACAGTCATAGATATATATAAAAAATAATATTAAAATAAATTTTCTTTGACATTATTATTGTAAATCATTTTAAGTATATAAGTCCTAGTTTTCATCTACCTTTTTCTTTTTTGGATCTTGGTGCTCATCTCAATCCCAATCAACATGTTACATTTTTTTTCTCTTAGTTTATGTCATCATCATGGATTCCTAGTTCAATTCGTATTCTTTCACTTAAGTTTTAATAGCTATCATGATTATTAATCATTTTTTTATGAAGATTATTAATCATATCTTGATTAGATAATTGTTAATCTAATAAAGAGTCTTTTTGTCCATTTTTTTAAAAAGAAAATCTTATTGATATCAAACAATTAGGTCAAATAAAATTAAATCGATTTAAGTCTTGTTTGACAACGATTTTTAATTTTTTTTGTTTTTAAATATTAAGCTGATGAATTTAACTTTCACATCTATATATTTTTGTTGTATCACCGCAAGAAGTGCTCTCTTAGTTGAAGGAAATAAAACCACATTTTGGAAATTTAAAAAAAAAAAACTTTTTTTTTTTAATAAAATTTTTGAAATTAAGAGAATAATTTAAACACTTTACATAGGGAGGGGAAAAGGTAGATAAATTGAAAAAAATAAGTTTAATTTTAATAAACAAAAAACCAAATGGTATTACAAGACTGCTCCCAACGGGGTGTATAGTGGTCGAGCGCTTGGACCTTGAGATTGTACTCCTTTTGAGGTCCCAATTTCAAGGTAGTTGTGAGGGGTTAATTTCCTAAACAATCCCCAATTTCGATTAAAATCCGACGACGATGTATCTCGGTGCTGCAATCTAATGACATACCAATGATGCACTCGAGTTTTTAGAAGACCAAAACTCCAAAAAAAAAACACCAAACGAGGCGTAGGTGATTTATTCTACATTTGAAAAGGATATAAGCACGAGTCTTAAGTTGGAAATGAAAAACATAGACATAAATCCGTCTAATGCTCCATTAAAATTAATCTTTGTCATTTGAATCCCACTTTTATAAAACAAAAATTAGAAAATTGTCAATCAAATTTGTCGGGGAAGTAGGTTTTGTTTAAAGTATACACCCTAGATGTAGGGATAGAGAACCAATTATGAGCTTGTGGAAAATAGAAAGTAGTTTTGTGCTGATTTTCTTTTTGTGAACATGACCCATAAACTTTTTTTTCTTGACAATTATGTGAGATGTGAAGATTTGAATTTTTTTTAAAAAGTATATAATATAGCACCAGCAACACATAGGTAGTCATAAACTCGAACCATAGATCTAGTAATTGTTAACGAATTTGTAATATCAATTGAGCTATTATCACTGACAATATTTTTTTTTTTCTATGAAATTTTCTTATTTTTCTCTTTCTCAAAAAAAAAAAAAATTCTATAAAGCTACTACAATATATTTATCTCACAATTATGGTTACGTATGAATTTTAAAACCCACAAGCCCATAATAATCATGATACAAAATTAAAATACATATACCATTTTTCTCTCGTACATTAAAAAATGCATAACAGATAGATTGTAATAATCTCTAATAAGCATTAGTTATTATTAAATAATACGAAGTTTCACTTATTAACCAATTAATAATAAAAATAGTAATATTTCTTATAATGATGTGGAAGACTTATAATCTTTCGATATAAGATAAAATGAGGATATGCAATCACTATAAATTCAAAATTCTACATGATCTAATACAAAACGAAAGTACTTCACAATTTCTCTCTCATAGACCTTGCAAAAGGACGAATTCCTCATTATGGAACAATTTATTTTTTCACATGTCATTGATACAAAATTGAAGTACTTTATAATTTCTTTTTTATACATTCAATAGAGTTAAACGAACTATTAAACCACCAAATGGATTGATATCATATTGGTTATCTTAATCGGTGATAATCTATTTCAACTTTACAATCATAGGTTCGATTCTTCATAACCTGATCAACTTTATTATCGTAACCTAAATCTAAGTTGAATTGGGTGTGAAAGCACAAAAAAAAAAGGCTAATGAGAGAAACAAAGAAAGAGATGCACGCGTGGGATTCGTCTCTGCTAGTTGGCCTCTCCTGTCTCAAACTAAATCTTTCTCAAATAAAATACAAAATCTCTCTCTCTCTCAAAAAAAAAAAAAAAAAAAAAAATATATATATATATATATATATATGCTTACTTGTCATTCCACTCTCTTTCTCTTGGTGGACATGGCTTGGTGCCTATACCACCATTTACCATATCTCTCTTCTTTTTTTAGCATGCATTAGAATGTGTTATACCTTTAATTTTTGCAAATTGCTCATTTCTATACCAACCAGATTCACAATCAATTACCTTATAAGTTCCAAGAATAGATATTAATGCCAGAGTCTGAGAATCAAATCTCTAACTTTAAAGTCAAAAGTCTAAAGTAATATGTCACAGTTGAATTATAATCATTTTGATATATTTGTTAATATGGTTTTATATTGAGAGTACATTTCAAGTTTTGTAGGTTTATATGATAAGTAGATTAGAATTTGCAAAAGTTTGTAATTTCAATTAAGTGAACTCATACATAATTTGTAAAATGTTAAAATTCAAATATTGGTTAGAAATATTAAATTAGACAAGGATGTCGTTATATATTACCATACCTATTTTAGAAGTAGCTAATCTATGTTATAAATATTTATTAAAGCGTAGAATATCCGTTTGAGTTCAATGAACTATGATAAAGACATATTAGATAGTATGAAAATTTTTAATGTAAGATCTTCAACAAAATTTATATTAAAAAGATAGAGATAAAAATTAAAGAATCAAAGAAAGTAAAATAGCCAATACAAGTTGTAGCTAAATAACATAAGTGTACTAGATAACCAATTGCGCCACCAACCAATTTCATATTATTTTAGTACTTAAAAGAGACTTAATTTAAACGTTTGATGATTTTTTTTTTCTTTTTAAGAAGGCAACTTTATTTGTTTGGAAAACTTTAAGAAGGCAACTTAGAAATAGTATTAAATATAATCTCAAAAAAAGAAAGAAATGGTTAAATCTTCCTGCTGTCATCGTACATTTTATGATATAAACTATATAAATTATTTATATGTCATACGATTGCATCAAAAAAAAAAAAAAAAAAAAAAAGGAATACAGATTTGACTTTGAACAAATTCTCTTATCTCATAATGTCATCTTTCCATTACCCTAAACTCCTTTTCAAGTTGATTAACAATTTAAATACTAATATAAATACAAAAGTATATAGTTTTATTTATTTTTATTTTTTTGTAAGAAAAGTGAAATATGACATAGTTGGAAGATAATGTAAATAAAATGAGTTGCAAAAAGGGGCTGGCAAAAACCAGTTGGAGCATCATCTCCATCAAAGTTTTAAGTGATCATCCACCTCAAAAGATGGATTCTCCTATGGCATGCATCATATATTTTTTATTTTGATGTAACCCCATAAAGAATTTCAATTTAGATGGTTGTAGGACGCGTGAAAGAACAATGAAAAGACATAGATATGCCGAAAAATATATGTTTCGTATACAGATAGATTACCTTTTTCTTTCGTTCCCTTATCATGAGACTCATCACGAAATTCATTGAAGAATTGTCTTCATAGTTGAATGCAGATCGAATAAATTGACTGATTTTTCCATTTAATCTCTAATTACTTTTTTTTTACACTATCAATTATTTCAAGTTCCTTTTCATTTAATTCCTTCTTATAATATATATATTTTAAATAATTATTTTTATCACATATATGATTAGATGGAGGGGTCAATGAGTCAATTAAGGTTGTTAAGCTTTAAAAAATATGATTAGATATGGAAAGCTATCAAAGAGATTTGCAACCACAAACAAGTAAGTCACTGATGATGGAGAATTCCATCATTATACATATTCATACATAC
>JBBMKA010000022.1:10260185-10270291 GCA_037833695.1 Sechiopsis laciniata
ATTTTTGTGGTGTGAAGTTTTTTCTCATTATTATTTTTTTAATTAAACAATATTTAGTTGTGAAAGATTCAAAACTTATCATTGAAACTTCGTTCTTTTGAATATAAATATTAATATGATCAATGATAGTATAATATTAATTTTATATTACTTACATTTTATTTATGATAGTGGTTATATTTACATACTTATACTAATAGCTAAAGATTTGAAAATAATTGTTTAAGAAAATTGAGAATAATTTTATGTAAAAAAATCATAAGAATAGAAAGAAAAAAAAATTAATAAATAATAAATAAAATTAGATACCCTAACATCTATCTCTTCTTCATCCACTCTAAACAAGATTTTTTTGTCATCTCATTTTATCTCATCTCATATGTAGCCAAACACTCCCGAAGGGTGTTCATCAATACAATTGTTTAAAAAATTATCCATGATTCTCTAGCATAATATATAAACATATCACAGTGAATTTTATACCCATTATTTCGTTCATAATAAATTAATCCCTTGGTTAAATTCGGTTATCAAATATTCCCTTGATTGAAATTAAAGAAAATAAAAAGAAAATGAATTAGATGTTAATGTATTTTTTCATATTGAAAATATATGTGCATATTATAATTCATTTATGGAATGTAAAAATAACAATAATAAGTTATATGTCATAAGAAGACAAAAAAAAAAAAAAAAAAAGAAGATAAAAATTGAAAAGAAAAATCACAGTTGACTTACAATACTAGTTGACAAAATTTGTTCTTTGCCGTTTGAAGAGTAAGTGAGGTGATTTGAAACAATCTAACACTTTTTTAGAGTTTAACAATATAGAAGCTTGTTTGATTAAACTTTTGAAAAGTTGATGTAAAAAATTTAAATGGGGAGAAGATTAAAACGTAACCATTAAATTTAGGACAAAATGAATGGATGCATGACATTAATGAAAATAAAGTAGAATGTAGCCATTAAATTTAAGGCAATAGAGATGGATGGATGAGATTCAATAGGGAGAAAATGATTCTGGTTAAGTTTTTTTTTTTTTTTTTTGTCGATCCTATTTCGCACCTATCTTGAGCGTTTGAACTTGGAACAATTCATGATTTGTTAGAATCCTCTTTTCAAGATCTACAAGATAGGCTCTTTGAATCATTAAAAAATTCAATAAAAAAATTGAGTTTGTTATTACTAAAATATGTGGATTAATTTGAGCATGCTAACCGTGAAATTAGACTAGTTTTTCAAAAAAAAAAAAAAAAAAAAATATATATATATATATATATATATATATATAAATTTATTTTTTTTTGGGTATAACTTGAAATAATACTTCAATAATATCATCTATTAGATACTAAACCTGCTGTTTACGAGTTCAAATCCTAGATGTTGTTGAACAAAAATAAAAAATCCTTAACCATCAAGACATACACTTCTTTTAAATGTTGAAGTTTTAAATTAACGCCTATTTTAATTGCACTAAAAAAAAGGAAAAGGAGAATTTAAAAACATAATTAAATATTAATCCCTTAAACGTACTTTTTTAAATCACACATTCAAAAGTTTCAACCTATAGGAATATAATAAATAGAAGTATTCGAGAAGAGAACTTTGTTGGTTGTTTTTTCCGCCTGATTTAAAAACATTATCAAGATTCTAACTTTATCATATTCCCAATTAAACCTCTCACGCCATGTATAAACATATTTTACTTAAAATAAAAATGAAATAAAAATGAAAATTTTCACTTTATCTAATCTTACCTTAAAGAATATGCACTTAATCGAGATAGTTATAATAAATAACAGACATTAAAAAAACATGTAAAAAATCAACTTGTATAATTCAACTATGCTGAGCATCACCGACATTTCGAATTAAATAATACTGTACATATTAAGTTGTGGAAAAGAATTTTATTTTTATTTTTATTTTTAATAAAAACAATAATCAGGATTTGTTTGGCTCACTAAGATGAAAAGAGAATATAGAAAAGAAAAAGATATATAGATAGCTTAAGAGGAAAATAGGGGAAAGTGTGTGGACTATGGATGGGGAATCCCTATTTTTGGTTGTATAACTTACATTATTATTATTATTTTAGAAAAATATCATTTTGTTTCAAAATAAATAAATGTGCAAGTTGCATAGCTAAACCAAAAAGTTAGTGAAGTATTAGACGCGATTGATTGATTATAATACATTTCAACTTTATAATCATAAATTTGACTATGAAAATCGATATTTAATTCTTAGATTTGTGCTCTCCTTTCCCATAGAATGTAATCTTCTATGGTTTGGAAAAAAGAGAGTTTGATCTCTATAATTTTAAGAACCAGCCTATGATTTCATAAAATCTAATAAAAAAATAGCTCTAAAGTTATTAATTCTGTTGAATTATGCTTTAAACGCATTAATGTCCTGCGATTAGTAATCAGAGGTCTCGCTGCGCATTTGCACTTCGCAGCATAAGTGATTCTGCATTCTGTTGTACGTTCCACGTGTGCTAGTGCATCCGTATTCTCTTACGCATTCTATAATAGAGTTTAATGAGAGTGCATATATAAACTCGAATTAAATCCTAGCCGTTTATGATTTTCATTCTGTGAACTGTAATTCGTCTTTCCTTAATAAAATGTTATCCCCCTCTGCCCGTGGACTAATTAACACAATGTTAGTGAACTACGTAAATTTTGTGTTGTTTCTTTGATTGATTGTTCGTTGCTGTTTTTATAACAAATTCATGTGTCAATTTTTTTTTACAACAATTAAAGGGTAAGAAGATTAGAACTAATAACTTTTTAATCATGTCTATTTTTATGTTATTTTAGCTATTGCTTTTATTGGCAATGATAATGTGAGTTAAATGATTTGATTGGACAAAAAACTATAACATTTAACGTGAATAATTAAATGTACCTACTTAATTTCTAAGCAATTATGAACACGTGGCTTAATTTTTAGATTTTAACAAATTATGAAGACTAAATTTTAATTTTTATAATTATTATGTTTGAATCTATTTTTTTTTTTTAATTAAAAAGATTAAATTTAGTTTTTAAAATTATAAGAATAAAAGTCTATTTTTATTATTCTAAAAAAAAAACTATTTTTATTTGTTAACCAATTTTTTCATTGTGACCTCATTTGATCTTTTTTTTTTAACACGACCTCATTTGATCTTTCACCCACCTACTTTTTTTTTTTAAGGATAGAAATCAAATCAGATTTATGTCTTCTTTACAATCTTATACACTTTTTATCGTAAAAATATATAATGGAATTCGCCTTTTCTATGATTTGATGACAAAAAATTTATGAATTAAAAATTTCTTTTAAAAAATGGTTGAGTAAAAAATTTCTTTTTTCTTTTTTATTTTTTCCATTTCTCTCTAGAATATTAGAAATATAATAACCATAAAATGAAAGGGGAGAAAAAGAATCCTATTTGGAATAATTTAGAGGTATATGAATGTTGAAAACTACAGGAGTTTAAAGCATTGATCAGTAGCTGTGTTAAGAAAGGAATATAAGAATCTCTATTATAAAGAAAAAACTATAATTCCTTAAAATAATTTTTTTTTTAACTGGTTTTTTTTTTGTTGTTGAGAGATATATTTATTTTCTTACCCATCCAAAAACATACTTAAGTGGATGATTAATTATTGAGGACAATTTGAATGTAGCCGTGTTTATTTTCTTGCCCATCCAAAAAATATACTTAAGTGGATGATTAATTATTGAGGACAATTTGGGTGCAGCCGTGGATGATGTAGTTGGTTTGGTGCTTTAAGCGCCACAAATTATTATTATTATTTTTTAAGATGTTTATTTGTGTGCCTCTTAAAGTTGGAGCATTTGTAAGGGTGATGCATCATTTTCATAATTATTTTATAATTTTCATAGTTGGAACTTCATCTTTATAATTGTCAAACTAAAAAATAAGAAAAATATTTGTTTATATTTTGGGTAAGTTAAAATCTTTTTGTTTCGTGGTGTGTTAATTTTATTGTTTGATGGTAGTCACGAGTTCAATTTTTAAAATCGGATATTTAATTCTCATTTATTTAAGAGCGGTACTTTTTTTTATGTAGGGTTTATGGTCGTCATCTCTCAAATTATACTAAAAAAAATCTTTAATTAATTTTATTAGATTGTTTGCCATCAACTTCAATTGATTATTTTTAATCAATTTTACTTGATTAAAACTATCAAATTATGGGTTAAATATCATAAATGAGTAGAAAGCCCATTTCAAATTTTTGTTATATTGATTTTTTCTAAAGTTTTGACATTTATAAAATTACTTTTATTTTTTATTATCCACCAAAAGACACCCGAGACAAACTATACCTAACCATAACATATTTTGATGTTAAAATCTTATTTTAGTTCTTAATTTGTTTTACTTGTTTTGTGTTAAGTTTCAAGTCCTTAAATTGTGCACATATGAAAATTATTTTAGTTCTTGGTATCAAATTTTCATAATTAATTATTTAACAAGAATCCGAAAAAAAATTAGTTCATATGTTTATCCATGCAAAAAAGAAAAAAAAAAAAGGAGCTTATATACATGAGGATTTTTCATGAATAATAAAAAAAGAAATAAATTTTATGAATAAAAAAAATATAGAAAAAAATCAATATAGTAAAAACTAATTCAAATATAATAAAACTTAGAAGAACATTTCAACCATTTGTAACATTCTAACCTACAAATTAATAGCTTCAATCAAGTAAAATTAATTATTTCAATCGAGTGAATACTTCAATCAATTTAACTAATTGAAAATAGTCAAAAGAAATAGATTGACATCAATTAAAGTTGAAATATTTTTAAAAAATTATAAAAATTAAAATGCAAATGCTAGAATTTACAGCACGTACTTAGAACAAATTACCTATATACACTGGGTGCAAATATTTTTATTGGTTAGGGAAATTAACGAAAGATATTTTATGTTATAGTCAATGATTCTACTAAAATAAAATATTTGAAAGTTAATAAATCAAAACGAAGTTTGAGAAAAGTTTATTTAATTTATTTGATTCCTATAAATTCGTCACATAAAACCTGTCGCATAATTAAACAAAAAATTTCGCAGTGTGATAGAACGTGAATGAAGAAGTCATACCTTTCCCACGCCATCATGTAATTGACATTACTAAGTTGGAAGGAGAAATTCATTAACTTTTCTAAAAAAACAAAAACAAAATAATGTAAGAAAAATGCGATTATATATGGTAAAGGAAAACTACTTACAAAATGATATTAATTATTTACCAATAAAGTGAAATTTTATATTTAATCATGAAACAAGTTGAGTAAAATAATCTACTAAAAAAAAGTTGAGTAAAATAATTAAAAATAAAAATAAAACGGTTGAATGAGAAATTTCGATCAATTATAAATTGTCACGCCATTATCTTAAATTTAATGGTGAAATTAAATTAAGTTTTGAATAATATTTCTCAAAATTAAATTAAATCAAAAGGTTGGTTTATTTTGAATTTGGATCAAAATTAAACTAGACAAGTTCAATTAGTGAGCCAAACTAGAAAGTAAGTCCAAATGATCAAGTCCATGTAGATTAACACAAGAGGCCAAGATCAAGGGTTAGACCCAAACCCATGATCCATAGGAGCTCTATAAATAGAGGAGTACTTCTTATTCATTTCAAGGATGCAGAAATTTGAAACTATAAAGAGAATTCACAAAGATAGAAAACTCTCCAAATTTTTAAGAATCAAACACAAACGATTCCATAAACAGGTCGCGAAAGCACGAAGAACACGCATCATGTTCTTCGAGTGGATTACTCAAACAGATTAACAAGTTTATGATTGACCCAAAAATCAATAAGTCAAAGACTGATCATCAAAGAAGATCAACAAGTCAGAGACTGATCATCGGAGAAGATTAACAAGTCAAAGACCGATCATCAAAGAGGATCAATAAGTCAACGAATGATCCAACATTAACAAAGTCAACCTTGAGAACATGTTGTGAAGCCCTCAAAACAAATCTGACATCAAGAATAAGTTGTGAAATCCTCGAAACAAGTCAACCTAAAAAACAAGTTGCAAAACCCTTGAAATAAGTCAACCTCAAGAATAAGCTACAAATCTCTTGAGACAATTTTATATAAGAGAAATAATCAGAAGAGTAAATTAGAGATTGTACCACATACTCACTGACTTACACATATTCAAATCAATACAAACAAAAATTCTTAATTTACACGTGTCTTGATTCTATTTTATTTGTCAAAGTCTCATGTGAATAGACTTAAATTACTTTAAAATCACCAATGGACAAATCAAGGATGTAAACTAGTACAATAAAACAATTTTTTCAACCATTGTTAGTCTAGTAGTCAAAATGATCTTAAAGAACAAAAAAATTATGAATACAATCTCGGGTAGCCATCTACCAAGAAATTAATTTCTTATAAATTTTATTTACAACAAAATATAGTAAGATTGAACGATTTATCTAGTGAAAATAATCAAGTCTCTCTAAATTGACTAGGCACTAACAAATTTTAAAAAAACAAAAAAACAAAAAACAAAACAATTTTTTTTTCTTTCTTTCTTCTAAAAAATAAATCAAAGTCACATGCAATAATTCAAACAAATTCGATTCAACTTTTTTTTTTTCCTTTCTCCCCCATGAGAAAATTCACATACCAACTTTTATCTCTTAATTCCATGCACCAATCCAAGTTTCATTCCTTTCAAACTTATTCTTTGATGATATAAAGATAGCCCCAAAAATAAGCTATAAGCTAAACCTAATTTTAATAGATAGGTATATTATTATGTAAAAGACATTAATTCATAAGAATTGGACTCATGCAATGCATGTGCTTTTTATTCGACATCGTGTTCTATCTTTGACCCATCAAATTTCCCTATTCACAAAATCTTCCAAACATGTCCTACTCATATCTAGCCTATAAAATTTTGGCTTTCAATTTTTTCTTAGTGTGTCTTTAACATATATGCCCTTTGAAAAGGTTACAATGGCCATTTAGTCTTTACTTTTGATATATTATGATTTCCCTAGTTGAATGGAAAATATGCCCTTTTTCTTAGAGTTGTCGTTTTTTTTCTTTCTTTTGTCTTTTTTTTATTTGAGAAATTGAATTTGTGTTTTTATTATTGTCTAAGGGTCGTCGGTTTTTTAAGAAGAATTTCTTTCGTCCCAAATTTTTAAAGAAGGATGAAAGTATTACCATAACACATGATTTTCAACCATAAAAACTTGTCATAAAATTGAGTTTGATTAGTAAACAAAATTGACAATGAAAATAAATCTGTCTGAACACACAAACTTTTCTAACGTTCCTTCTTAATAATTTTATATACTTGATGTAATGACTTCTTTCGCTATGAGGAGTATTTTGTCCGTCTTAATAACCAAAATCTTATAAATTTGAAACTCTCACATTCGGTTGAACTTATAAAAGTAAAATAAAAATTAATTAATTAATTCCTATATAAACACTCAAATAGTTCATCCCAAAACCTACCTTTTCTCAAATGAATCCATCATTTTATCACCTTGTCATTTATTTTTTCTCTAAAGAGAGAGAGAGAGAGAGAGAGAGAGAGAAAAAAAAAACTTCAAGATGAAGGAATTTTCCCCTAGGTCCTTCCTTAGGAAGAATCTTTGCCTCTCTCTTCCAATATAAAAATACTAATTACCATTTGTTTTTGGAAAAAATTGCATCCTTTATTAAATTTCATTTGAAAAATATTAATTTTGATAATATCAACCAGAATACTAATTCAACAATATTAGTGTACAGTTAATGACAAAAATGTTATAATTTGAATCTTTCATCTTTATTTATTGTTGAACTAAAAAAATATTAATTTTGATAATGAAAACAATAAATTCAATTTTTTAAATAAAAGTTCCATATCATCAACTTTTGAACAAATAATTTATATCCTCATAATCGTAAATCATATACATCAAGATAATGAAAACGATTCATCATATGACAAATAATATATCCACTCGAGAAAGATGTGGTAGTATTTAAAGGATGGGGAATGGACAAATAATAGTGCATTTTGATAATTCTTAGTAATTAAAAAGAGAAAAGTTTAGATTATGACTGGACATAATTTAAATATTTATGTTTGAGTTAATTTAATTGAATTTTAAATTTAAAAAATAGAAAAATAAAATAAAATAGAGAACAAATTGGGCATGAAACATTTAAGTCATGCTTTTCCATGACCCTACAATTTTCCAAAAAAAAGAAGAAAAAAAAATCAATGTTTTGTTTTACAAAAACCGATTAAGAAACGTTTTTTGTCTCTTAACTCTCATAAAAAGTAAAGATTCTTCTTCTTACTATTATTATTATTTTTTTTGGAATCAGAGAAGGTGGACCACAAACCTTATATAGAGAATACAATAATTTTTATGATCCAATTCGTGACTGAACACATGACCGTAAAGTTAAATTGAATTACAACCAATCAATATAACCAACGCGCCACCAAACCCATTTGATAAAAATAAGGATTCAATAAGTTCATGAATTTTAGTTTATAACATAGTTTCAATACTTTGGATTTTATAATTATTGGGTCACTAAACATTAATACATAACATTTTAATCTTATTCTTTAAATTTTGTAATGATTTAATTGCTATTGTAAACAAAAATTGTAAAGATTTATGATTTTTTTCAATTCAATTTTTAATGAGATTTTTTTTAGTTCAACAACAAAGTGGGGGATCGAATCCATGACCAATTGATTTAGAAGTATACAAATGTAACAATTTTTTTTTTAAATCAAAAAATTGAAATTTTGCTACCCTATACCTGCGGAATTAATGGCCCGTCAAATATAAGAAATGTCATTAAACCATCAATAAGATGGTAATCAACATCGTTTCTATAACAATGGGCAAAATAAGCATCAAAATGGAACCCTTGACCAACAAAAGAACATGAGATTGTTTTTATTTTTAAAAATAAGTTTAGTTTTGTTATGAATAGATATTCTATTAAGTCAATCACCATTGATTTAGCTAAGGGTTCTCATTTTAGTTTTGTTATGAATAGAATCATTGTAAACCTTGTAAAGACTAAATGCATAAATCTTGTAATTATAGTCTTGCTTTACTAAATGCATAAATCTTGTAATGTTATAAATATAATCATTGTAAACCTTGTAAAGACACTCAATTGAATAATATTTCTACTTTACTCTCTACATCTCATATTCTCAGTAACTCCATTCTTCGTCTTTACTCTATTCTTATGTTTTATTTTTTATTTTACATCAAGTTTCAATTTTTTTTTTCTCTTTTTTCTTTTTCTAAAAAGAACCCCTAAAACAAGGCTTTTACCTGCAACAAAAAGTAAAGCCATGGCAACCGCCCAAGAGGCCCCTCATTGGCTGGTTGTGTTGTCAATTTTTTATATGCACCTTTTATTTCTCCTTCTTTTTCTTTTTAAACTTTTATTTTATAAATTATTCCCCTCATGTGTTTTTTTTTTTTTTTTTTGCGGGCGGCCAAACAGAGATAAATAGTATCGATGTATTCCCATGATTAATGCGTATCGATGTATTTCCATGATTAAAGAGGTCGATCATGTGTTTGAATACCTCCATTGTGAAAAAAGAAAAAAATTTGTCAAGATACGAGTTATGTTGCTTCTTTTATTGCTCTCTACTAAATTTAAACACCTTTGTGCATATTTTATTTTCCTTAAGAAAATACCCTAGTCCCCTCCTTTCTCTTTATAGTAGTGTATATCATTCCATCTAGTGACTAAATTTCACATAGTGTTTTTCTAGTATAATAACAATATTTAAAATTTAAAAAAATTTGAACCTATAATTTTTAGGTCGAAAATATATATACATATTAATTATTGTTGTGCTAAGTCCATTTAACCTATAAATAGTATTTCTTCTTCTACCGTATATGTTGCTAAATTGAAAAAAAAAATGGAAGATTAATTATTCAATTCATAATGATATCTCACGAAAGAACTTGGGATGAAAGGATCTTGAAAAAAAAAACTAAATTTGTCTTGGTCTACAAATAGAGTATTGAGAAGATGTGATATTCT
>JBBMKA010000022.1:10278959-10307667 GCA_037833695.1 Sechiopsis laciniata
CATGGATCGAACTCATGAGCATGAAGTGAAAATGGATTAGTAACAAACCAAATAACCAATTGCGCCACCAACCCACCTAAAGAAATATTTATAAATTAACAAAAATGGAAAAGGAAAATATAAGTGAAAATGAAAATTTAAAAATAAAAATAGAGGAAGAGAAAGAGAGGTTAGGCTGGATTGCACTTGCTGGCAGAGTTGGTTATCGCTGAAAATGGATCTGAATCTGATCATCCGATGAGATTGAGATCACAAATCGGCGAAGAAGAAGAAGAAGAAGAAACTGTAATCTTCTCAACTCAACTCCCAATTGTGACCTAATCTTATTGCTAATTTGCTCTTCTGGTCGGTCTGAATCCTTAAACTTAACCTTAACACTATCATCTCCCATTGATTTTATTCACTGATCTTCTTTCTCAATCATTTATTACAATGTATATTGATCGATCTCTCTAGTCAATCCGCGATTAAACTTCAATTTTAAAATTCCCCATTTCTCACTTTCTACTAGGGTTTTTGGAGAATCAGCGAGTTTGGGGATCACTGTGATCTATAATTAGGAAATTTAGTTGTGATGATGAAGGAGTTTGGTGCGTTTTTGAGGAATTTTTTTGGATACGAGTTTTTGAGGAATTATTGAAGTCTTTGTGTTGAATCAGGGAAAAAAATGGTGTTTGGTAGATTTAGGGATGCGTTTAAGTCATCATCGCCTCCTTTGATCGAATCTTCTTCTCCTCTTGTTGCTGGATTTGCTAGTCCTGCGCTTAAGAACAATTTAAGAGTTTCGTCTTCTCTTCAGGATCTCTCTACTTACCGTAGACTTGATCTCGAAGAGGGTAATCGCGGCCTTGGGAATGCAGCTCCTGATTTTAGATCGTTTGAGCAAGAGAATGTCAGTTCGAGTTTCTCGAAGGAGAAGACATTGCCTGGAGGCTTCTCGTGGTGGCCGAACAGGAAGTGGGTGCGGACGATTGTTCTTTTTCTGTGTCTTCTGCTCTTATGTTTTCTAATTTATATGGTTTCTATGTTTATTTATTCATATTGGTCTCAAGGAACTCCAAGATATTATGTGGTGCTTGACTGTGGAAGTACTGGTACTCGAGCTTATGTATATCAAGTAAATGTTAATTATAAGGAAAATGGAGGCCTTCCCATTGCCATCATGAATACAGGGCAAAAGAAAAAATTGAAGTCTCAGAGCGGACGGGCTTATGATCGAATGGAAACAGAACCGGGGCTTGATAAGTTGGTTCATAATGTAACTGGTTTGAGGAAAGCTATTAAACCTCTGATTCAGTGGGCGGAGAAGCAAATTCCTAAGCGTGCTCACGAAAGCACTTCTCTTTTCCTTTATGCGACTGCTGGAGTTAGAAAACTACCACCTGCCGATTCGAAATGGCTTCTGGACAATGCTTGGTCTATATTAAAGAGTTCACGATTTCTTTGCCAGAGAGAATGGGTTAAAACCATTACAGGTACAGAAGAGGCTTACTATGGCTGGATAGCCCTTAACTATCAAAAACAATTGTTGGGGGCTACACCAAGGGAACCAACATATGGGGCACTTGACTTGGGGGGTTCTTCTTTGCAAGTAACTTTTGAAAGCAAGGAACAAAATGGGTCTAGTTTGAACATTGGAATTGGAAATGTTGATTATCATCTTAATGCCTATTCGCTTAACGGCTACGGTCTAAATGATGCATTTGGGAAGTCTGTTGTCCACCTATTAAGAAGGACTCAAGAACCTGAAAAGCTAGACCTTTCTAATGGTAAATTTAAACTTAATCACCCTTGCCTGCATCCAGGGTACGATGAACAGTATACCTGTAACCAGTGTGGAAAACTGTTAGGTAGTGAAGGGAATCCAGCAATTTCTTTAAGACTGATTGGTGCTCCAAATTGGGAAGAATGTTCTGCACTAGCTAAAGTTGCAGTGAACTTTTCTGAGTGGTCAAATACAAGCACTGGACTTGATTGTGATGTGCAACCGTGTGCCATAACGAATAATTACCCACCACCACACGGAAATTTTTATGCCATTTCTGGTTTCTTTGTGGTATTTCGATTTTTCAATCTGTCTTCAGAGGCTACACTTGATGATGTATTAGAAAGGGGTCACAAATTTTGTGAGAAACCTTGGGAAGTTGCGCAGGCTAGTGTTTCTCCACAGCCCTTTATTGAGCAATACTGCTTTAGGGCACCATACATAGTCTCACTGCTTAGAGAGGGGTTGCATATTACTGATAAACAAATAATTATTGGTTCTGGGAGTACAACTTGGACACTTGGGGTTTCACTGTTGGAGGCTGGGAAGGTATTTACAGTTACGACCAGGCTAGAGCTCCGCGGTTATCAGATTCTTAAAATGAAGATAAATCCTCTAATTCTTATCGTCATTTTGTTCACATCATTGCTTTTCCTACTTTTTGCATTATCCTGTGTAGGCAGGACAATACCTAGACTTTTTCGGAGGACATATCTTCCAATTTTCAGGCATAATACTGCCTCCACCACATCTGTTCTAAACATTCCATCTCCTTTCCGGTTACAGCGGTGGAGTCCGATGAGTTCTGGTAAGTTTATACTCCTGTAATATCTTCTGTTATCTCATTGCAACTGTGTTCTAATACTTTATTTATATCAATCTTCTTGTTGAGCTTTTCTAACATTGAAATTTTCTTGTTGCTTGAGCAATGTTAATGGTATAAGTCAATCTTTAAGCAAATAAGATGTTAAATCTGCGTTTTATGGAGAAACCTTTCATGCATGAAGATTTCATCTGCTAAAAAGGTTTTTGGCCTTAATTCATATTGTCACAGTTGAATGTTATGAGATCAATTGGCAACTTATGCTTTATAATTGTTATTGTGAGTTTCTGGTAGTACTTTGTTCTATGCCTTCCTAAATGTGGGAATTTTATTTTGATCATTATTACTTCCTTAGGTAGCGTGGAAACTACAAAGTTCAATTGGTTATTGTTAACCAAAGCATCCTCAAATTATTAGGGCATTATACTTCGACCAAAATATTAGAAGTTCGACTCTCCACTCCACACGCTTAACTCAAGAAAAAAAAAATAGTTATTCATTGTCGTATTGAAATTATCTACAATTATGGGGTTTTTTTGTGACAGGAAATGATATTTTCATTGATGAATGAAAGACAAAAAGAGTTGTGCACGAATGATTTGTCAGCATCTTTTTAAAATTTTAGCTTCTGTTGCATGTAGAAGATGCTTTTTTATCTATCCTCAAAAGAAATATCATTTTAATCACGCTCAGGGCTCCAAAAATCTTGATGGTTTTCATAGATTATCAGTGTTGTTTCGTTAATGTTTGAAACTTCGAAGTCTTTAGCTATAATTTTATTTCACATAAAATATCCCATTGAGACTGCTGCAGTGTTGCATTTGTAAGAGAGAAATTGTAAGAGCACTTCGCTTTTGTATCCAATGATAATTAGAGAGCAATCATTTTATTAAGAGACATCCACAATTGTGATTGCCTCATTTGTTCTAATCTTAGTAATCTTGGCTGCTTCTTTATTTCTGTAAGATTGCTTCTTTTTAGTATGAACTATGAATGTAATGTGAAGCATGCTGTGACAGGGGATGGCAGAGTCAAGATGCCACTGAGTCCAACAGTTCAAGGTTCTCAAGAAAGACCCTTTGGCTTGGGACATGGCTTTGGCAGCAGCAGTGGCATCCAACTTATGGAGTCATCCTTGCATCGGTCAACCAGTGGGGTTTCGCATAGTTATTCTTCAAATAGCCTTGGCCAAATGCAATTTGACAATAGTAGTGTCGGTCCCTTCTGGACCCCGCACCGTAGTCAGATGCGCCTTCAAAGTAGACGATCACAATCTCGAGAGGACCTTTCTGTGACATCGGATGAAACACACATGGTGAAGGCTTAGAGAGAAGCAGAGTTCAAACTTTAGACGATCGCGATCGTCGATCTCAAGAGGACTTTTCTATCTCATTGGCTGATGAAACACACATGGTGGAGCTTTAGAAGAAGCAGACTTCAGAAATTTTGGTAGATTCACTAATTTGACCCTCCCTTCTCTATTACTTTATGACTCTTGAATAGAAAATATATGGGAGAAGATTGAATAGAGGTTCATGAATTTAATTTAGGAATTCTTTCTGTATCTGAAGGGAATTTTACTTCAGAAAGAAGTAGATATGCAAATATAGTCTCTCTGTCTTTTCTCAATGGTTGAGCCTGCACATTAGGTTCTTTTTGAATGGTTTATAACTTGAGTTAATTCATTGCATTTGTTTCTTAGTGTACTGAAAGCTCTCATTTTATATAGATTCTGTTCACCGGTCAAGCATGAGAATGAGATTTATCAATGAGAAGAAAATTAACCAGTAGTGAGATGCAAAAAGAAGGTTTCTGTTTGATGAAGTCAGATTTGAACAAGAAGGTTTTTAAAAAATATATAAAAATAACACTAAATTACACTTTTATATAAGCAAATACACATATGTTTAATTTAGAATAATGACAATAAATATGATAAGTTTTTTTTTTTTTTTTTTTTAAGAATAGCTATAATAAAAGTTATCTAAAATATAGAGATTAAATTAAAACTAGACTCTAAACTAAGAGATTAAAAATGTAATTTTTCCTTGAATTTTTCCTTTCAATTCTACCACAATTAAATATGTGAAGAGAGGACCTCTTAATCTCAATTCCAAGAAACAAAAATATAAGAAACAAACTAAAGCAAAATTTCAACCCACTAAACATATGATGGAAATTTTACGATTTAAAAAAAAAAAAAAATATATATATATATATATATATATATATATATAAAGAAATAACACTTTTTTTTAGAAACATAGAAATAACACTTTCATAAAAGCAAATATACATATGTTTATTTTAAAATAATGACAATAACTATAATAAGTTTTTAAAAAAAGAAAAAAAAAAGCTATAATAAAAGTTATCCAAAATATAAGGATTAAATTAAAATTAGTCTATAAATTTAGAAATAAAAAATGTAATTTTGGCTTGAATTTTTTCTTTCAATTCTATCACAATTAAATATGCAAAGATTTGAATAGAGAACCTCTTAATCTTAATCACTAAAAGCATACTTTTGTCATCAAATTATTGTTCCGGTTAGATACCTAATTGAAATTTTTGAAAAAGAATGATACATGAAACAAAAATATAAGATACAAACTAAAGCAAAATTTCAACCAACTTAACATATCAAGGAAAATTTACGATTTTAAATAAATATAGAAAAAACACTTCTTTTAGAACACTTTAATATAAGCAAACACATATGTTGAATTTAGAATAATGAGATTGACTACATTAAGTTGCTAAAAAAAGCTATACTAAGCTACTACACATTTATTCTTGTTTAATTTCATGAAAAGTTATCCAAATGTTCTAAAACAATACATGTATAATTGTTTATTAACATGTCGAAAAATATGTATAATATAAAATCTACACGGTTCGAGTATGTATATGATGCCCCACCTATGGAGAGAACCGGTTTGAACGGTCCGGTTCAAGCTAAACTTACGGTTTGATCAAGATATTTTTATCTCATAGTTTACTGAGTTCACATTCTTTCACAAACAATCCGTGGAAGCCGTAAGGGACTCGCTGCGGAAGCTTCACGGTGGCGATAATGTCGAGCTCCGGCGACTTCGCGTCCATGACGATGAACCTAGACTCGCCGGAGTTCTCATCGTGAACGTACGAGACGACATATCCGTCGTCTTCCTCCGCCGCCATCTCGACGGAACTCTCCCTTTCCCTCGGCACAAAAAACGGTTCGCCGCCGTAGCATCCAGGTCCGAAGATCCTACTCGCGACAATGCAGTCTCGGCGTTCTTCCTGAGACACATCGAGCTTCACCACGCCAGAAATCTTCGGCATCGGATCTCCAACGCCGGCGTAAACGAAGCGGTTCTTCTTCCCGAGGTACGACGGATTTATCGCTCCGAAATCTAGGTTTCTGGTCGATAATGGCCGCCGCGTAACAATACCTGTTTTCAAGTCGATTCTGACTTTCTCGACTAAGGCGTGAACCAGATCCATCCGCTCCAGCGTGTGTTCGACGGAGAGAATGTTCGGCGCTAGCAGAATCACGGCGTCGTCTTCATCCCAAGCGTTAATGGCGTGAATCAGATTCAATCCAGGTACATCGAACCATTTCATTTTCGATTCGTCGTTAGCGTATCGAGGAATTAGTCCTATTCTTGAAACTTTAGATGGATCTGAACCGACTGGAGATTTTCCTTCGATTATCATCTGCATAGGGTTGAATCCGATCTGAATCTCTGTAAACACTGCAAACTTCTTCGTAATTGCAAAATCGTGCAGGAATGAAGGTCGATTCATAGAAAATATCGCCACATCCGACTGTTTGGCTCCGTTTTTGTCGAATCGAAAGAAGGTTAGGAACGGAGGCAGAGGACCGTACCGAAACGCAAATGCCTCGCCGGTATCGGAATCGATCTTCGGATGAGCCGTCATACTGATGATAAGCTTCCCGTCGAAATCATGGCGGCCGAGAGTTTCGATGTCGCCATTAGGAGTCATTCGAATCGAGTACGGTAAATCGGACTCGCCTAAGGCGTAGAGGCGGCCGCCGAAGAAGGCGAGACTGGTGTTCGCAAGGCCGATTCCGTTCGCCGGATTGAACTGGCCGGTTAGCATCCGGCCGGCGGCGACGGCCCCGCGCGCGGCGGAGGCGGTGAGGCCGTTGAAGCCGGAGAAGACGTTGGGGAAAAGAGGATGGCCGGCGGCGCGTTCGAGAGTGTATTTGTAAGTCTTGACGTAACGGCTGCAGAGAACTGCACGTCCGTCGGAGATTCGAAGCGCGTGAAGCATACCGTCGCCATCGAACATGTGGTAGGGTCCACGAGGAAGGTACTGCGGGTTCGGGCCGTTGCGGATGTACGCGCCGTTGAGAGACGGCGGCAAGGAGCCTTGGATGACTTGGCACTCCGTCGGAGGAAGCTCGTCCACCGGAGCGAAGTTGTCGGCGAGGACGCACCGGGGATCGACCGACGGGCTCACCGGCGGGTTTATGAAGTTGTTGATTAAGTCGTCGAAGGCGTTGAAGAACCTCGCCGGAAGAGATGGCTCGACTCGTCTGGCGGTGCGGCCCTTGATCGTTGCCGGCGGCGGAGTTGGGGAATCGGCATCGGTTTTTTTGAGGATTTTTGGTGTTTCTTCGGTGAGGACGGAGGATATGGCGGCGGAGATGGGCGGCCGGGAGGTGGAGATGGGCGGAGAGAGGAGGAGTATACCGCCGTAGAAGAAAGTTGAAGAAATGGCGTCCATGATTATTCGAAAAGAAGTGAAGAACTGCCCATTGATGAAGGACTGGTCCCCAGAACTTGATTGAAAAGTGATGGCTATTTAAAAGGAGGGAAGGGTAAAATAGGAATTTTGAGCATATAGATTTTTTTGTTCTTTCGAATTATGTTTGGAGCTATAATATATCCATAGACCAACCGTTTATTTCATGGATTTACATTCTTCCTTTTTTCAGTTAAAAAGGTTTTCGGATAATTTTTAATTTTTTTGATAAACATATTTGTTTGAAGTAGAAAATTTAAATTATTAATACTTCTTTCATAATTATTTGATTTATTTTTATTTTTAATTCTACTCAAATTTTTTACTTTTTCATATTTTATACCATATATCTATTTTTTTTAAGAAAGTATATGAATGGTAATCCAATTTTAAAAATAAAAATAAATTTTTTGAAGTTATTTTTTTTCTTCTAAATTTTTGTTTGGTTTCTAAAAATATATATAAAATTTAGTGATCCAAAGTAAAAAATAAATACATAAGAAGATAGTTGTCGTAGGCTTAAATTTCAAAAATTAAAAATAAAAAAGTTATAAAGTAGACCTTAAATCATATATCATGTTCGTCAAATTTACTTTTTTTTTATGTTGATGTGACATAAAAAAAAGTTGGAAAAGCAAAATTTGATTGATGTAATTTTTAAATTATTGTTTATTAAGATTAAAAGAAGGAGTTATTAAACTGATGAATATAAAGCAACCTAACAAGTATGTTAAAATCAAATTAGAATTTCCTAATCTTAACCTTTGCATTTCCATTTTTATAAAGGTAAGAATTTTATTTCTAACAAAGGGGAGGAACTTAGTTAGATTGCCCCGGATAAAAGTACTCATAAGAAGATGTTCTTGTGTGAACATTAAAAATGTCTTATAAAAAAATTAGTTGGCAAATTTTTTTAAGAAAAAATATTTTAAAAGTTCATTAAAGTAATTATGCAAATAATAATAATAATAAATAAAATAAAAATAAAAAAGCCTTAGAATAAATGTATTTATTATTAATGGGATAGTTCAAAGGGTAATGATTGAATACCCACCTACCTATAGGTTAAATTCATTGATTTGGATGTGATAAAGAGGAGGAAATCGAATGTTTTAGCTATTGTCGGGGTTAGATTGAGTTTTTGGTATGTTGAAATGGATTTTAAACCTTCACAAATTTATTTGGAAATTTTAGAGTGTCCCAAGTTTCCTATTGGTGCACCACCATACTTAGGGGTGTTGTTTACCATAATATTCATTATGGGGATTGTTCAAGAGATGGACAAATCTTGGACAATTCAAAATTCAAAATCATTTTCAATGCTTTCGTTTATTTTTACTACTTTTGTTATAGTCTTTGGTGTTGAAGTTTCATACGGTGAGTTTTTGCTTTTATGTGATTTTCAATTAATGTGGTTTGAAGACGAGACAATTGATAAAAGAGTTTCTATCTTAACGATTGATGAACGTTACTTTCGAAAGAACCTTCGATTCTCTACAGGTGTGAAGCTCTTGTTTTCTACTTTGGAGAATTCTTGTTCTTCCGTGGTCATAATGTTTATCGTATAAGTCCCCAAAACTTCTTCAACGGCAACCAATGATGTGCTGACTAATTACTAATGGCTTTTTGCATTTGGATCTATCAGTCCATACGTAAAAAAGTCGGTTTTAAAGGTGTCTCTAATCACTTTAAAAACTTTTTGATTTACATCTTTTCATTTTATATTTTGATCTAGTTCGACTCGTGGACTTATTTCAAGAGCATCATTCACGTTTTTTGTTTTTTCGTTATGATTTTTATTTTTAGTGAGTATTGTTGTGTATTTTGTTTCTTATTTAAAAAAAAAAAATCATGGGGCTATTTGAAGGGAAGGAAGGGTAAAATAGGAATTTTGTGTGTATATAGATTTTTTTTTTTTTTTTGAGAAGTGTGTATATAGATATTTATCTTTTACGTTGGGATGTATAATAATCCATAAAACAATGGTTCATTTCATGGTTCACACTCTATCTTCTCTTTTATCAGTTTTTGTTTGAATATCAGTAATAAAAGGTTTTTGTTTGGAAATTATTCGTGTTTCATTTTTTCTATCACATGCACGAAAAATATAATATAGTGTAGAAATTGCAACATAATCCAATTTGATAAGAATGAAATTTAGGTGGAACATTAGTAGGAAAAAGTACCTTTTATTATTACTCTCTAGTAAGTAAATAAATATTGTGCCAACAAGAACAGTAACTCAACCGTATTAATGTATATTTAATGATCAAATGGTCTTAGGTTGGAGTGCTCCTACATTTCAATTATTGTAATCTCACAAAGAAAAATAGTCAACATCGGTGTGAATTAGATGAAATAGATATCCATGTTAAAAATAGATATTCATTTACCTCACCGCCACTCATCCACTAAATAAGTAACTTCCCATAATCCCTTCCACTTATGTGCTATTTAGTGATTATCATTTGTAATGCACACCAACAATCAATAAGAAATTAATTCTTTTTATTTTCTTTTTTTAATGTGTTTTTCACTTTGTTTATGTTTGTATGTTTTCGATATTTATTTTATAACAAGTTATTAATACGGTTCTCTACAATTTTCTTTGTGAAAGAGGTATGTAGATCTCATGTCGTTTGACTATCTACAATTTTTTTGAACTCTTGTTCATTTAGGTAATTTCTTTTTGTCGACTCTATGGTTAGTTTAATGGCTTATCGAGTCTTAGAATTTCTAAATGTAATTTCAAATTAAAGGTAATTATTAGATATCTTTTATGATTTTTTGGTTGAATTAAAGAGTACAGTTTTGCTAATTTTACAAAAATCTTTCAAAATTATGTTAAATTCTTTGTGTGACATCTATTCATCTCAATGTTTGAAGAATCCCTTTTAGCTTAGAATTATCAAAATTTGAACTTCATGGTAGCTTTGCTGAAATTTCTTTTAATCTCGAGTTTTGAAACATTATATATTTTAGTTCATATGGAGTTTTATATTGTGGATAAAATTTGATGTAGTCAAGGTAACTATTTACAGTTTGGGATTTATTCAGAATCCTCAAAAAAAAAAAAAAAAAATAACAATTAGAAAATGGACTTTGATGTCTAGGATGAATAGTATGAATTTCTTTCATTCACAGAAAATATTATGCAATTACATTCAATAAAATTAATATGCATTTTCAAAAAAAAAAAAAAAAAAAAAAAAGGAAAAGCAGAAACGTCCTTTGAAATTTATTTATAATCATTCTACAAAATTTGCACTAACTTTTTTGTTTCCAAATTTGCAGTTTTTGTGTTGAGTTGATTGGTCCGAAATTATTGGCCTCCAACGCGAGTCTTCTCTACACGCATTTTTCTCACAAATTGAAAAAATGCATAAAAAACTGTAGCAAACAACTAAATTAGGATGGACATGGTTCTGGTTAGGTTAAGGAATTTTTAGGATATCTTAAAGTTTCGGTTTGGTCAATCCTTCGGTGTCTAACCTTATGCATTTTAATCCAATCCAACCTTACATTTTTTGATTGAGTTGAGTTCTGTGGTTGTGCTAATCTCATCTTTTTATCAATAAAATAATTTTATTCTTACCCTTAAATATATAAAGAAATTAATAAAAGATAGATATACTATATTTGAATTATCTATTTTATTAAAACATGTTTGTTGTATGCCTCGGCCAATTGTCGGAATGTGTACGAGATACCATAATTCGAGAGAACTTATTGTAGTCTATTTGTTGATTATAAAAGAAGTTTGACTTCAATCCGTGACTTTTTACTTCTCGTCTTGATGAGATTTTTCCATATAAAAAATCGTTGTGTTGTGCTTGAATTTCTTTACTATCTCATGATATGCTTGCTGATTTTTCATAAGTAACACAAAAATGTGAATAATTGATCCTATTTATAATGCTTACTCCCAATAGTATGAATAACAATCATATATGAAACAAACAAATACAAATTGATTTTCATCAGATTTACATTAAAAAAGGATTAAAAAAAGAAAAAAGCCACCTTAACCGTGGCTGGAATCTTGGCAACAGCCCAAATACGCACCAACAGTGGCACTAAGATCGAACCGAGAATTGTAGGGGGGTCTCTCTCGGTTATTGGGGTTTTGTGAACTCCCTTTCTGTCTCCAAAAAAGAAATTCCTATTTTACTTTCTCCCTCTAACTTCAGCTTCAATATAAAACTCTAATTCAAGAAGGCAAACTCACAAGATCACCTATAAAAAAATTTAGCAATTATAGTCACTTGTATTAATAATATATAATACTATATAATACTGTATTAATAATATCTAATAATGTATTAAGAATAAATAATACAGTATTAAATCGTATATATGACTATGATTCAAATATTTTAAAATTTTGTTATAATAGGTCATCCATTACCATTTCTCATTTAATAATGTATATTGAATTCCTTAATCTGCTACATGAAATATATATATATATATAGAGAGAGAGAGAGAGATATTTGTAAGGGAAACTTACAAGATTAGTCAATTTTGTTCCATTTTAATTACTCAATTTTTAAAAGTTTAATTTTAATCTCTAAATTTTAAGATTTGTTTCGTTTTAGTCCCTAGACTTTCAAAAATTAAATTGTAGTTCCATAAACTTTGGATATTGTTCCATTTCAATTCCTCAAAAAAAAGGTCCTTAAAAAAAATTAATTACTTTTCTTTTTAAAAAAGTTATCATATTTTTCTATAAATTTTAGAAATATGTTCACATTTTATTTGTTATTGTATTGAATCAATCGTGATTGATATTAACTTTAATTTTACTATAAATATTATTTATTTATTTTTAAATACAAAGATTAAAACTAGACTTTCAACAATTTGAGGATCAAAATAAAATAAAACTCAAATTTTCGAAACCAAAATGGTACTTTACCATTATTTTATTAGTTTTTAGTTCCATATTTTATTGTTTGTCCATATACTTTTAACTTTTAAGACAACATATCAAAGATAGTATATTTTATCGAATAGATCAGTTGCGCAATGATTTTATTGTTTGGTTGTAAACTAGTTCAACACCAGCGTCACATGGTCGATACCGTAAATCGGTATTTGTTCTCCCTACTCCGATATGTACTATAAAAAAAAGAAAAATATCAGAGATAGTATATTCTCAACAAATAATATATATCAAAGAAAATAAAAGGATAAACATAAAAATGATAAAGAGGGGGGCCATCTAAGAAACAGTGGGCGGAACTGAAGTTCAAGTAGCAATCAACAAAAAATTTATGGCGGGAAAAAAAAAAACAAAAAATCTTATGGGCCATGTGGTAAACATCTACAATGGCCCATGGGCCCACTATTGGATGGCCTATTTATGGCATATGTGAAATTGACAAAAGCCAATATCTCACCTTTAAATGAGTTGGAGCTGAGAAATGTAGCTTCAAGATTATTCATTAATATATATATTTTTTTAAATAAATATTTGGTTTTTATAGACCACATAGAAGGAATACAAATTTTACATGTCATAGCTTTTGTCTAACCATCTTTAATGCTTCAACAATTGTCAATGTCTGTTGAATTATGTGGCAGAATATTTTCTACTAAATTATTACTAATAATGTCGTGATGTATTCTTTTTCTTTTTCTTTTTCTTTTTCTTTTTTTTTTAATTACGATGTGATGTATTTTCTGATATTGCTCTTAGATGGTTGCTTTACCAACCATTTATTTATCGGGAAATTGTTCTACGTATATTTATATATATTTAGGTGAGCTCTTTTAGTTATCTAATTCTGACCTTAATTGATGATTATCATCAAATTTTTAAAAATTATGAGCAAATTGATTGAAGGCTTCTAGCTTAACTGATTGATACATAGACATTATAGTCATTTTATAGGGATCGACTCAATTTTCTATAGTATATATAATTATTTTTAAAAAATTGTTATTGATGATTTATTTTTTTGTTGACATGTAAAAATCTTTTTTCTTTTGTGAAATTTGGACTAATTTACATGTACATAGTTTGGTTTACGCAACAACAACATGCTATCAAATATAAAAATACTAGTCTATGAAACTTCTTACCCTCCAAAATGAAAATAAAGAAAACTCTTGAGACTATTATATTTGGTTGTCGAAGAACTTTCCATAAAATTAATTTCTAATTGAGTAGTTACGATGAATTAAATACATTATCTTTAAACATTTTATGATTCAATAAAGACATTTATTGACAATTAGATCAACGTTTGATGATTTAATATCATTGTGATCAAACAATCTACTAAATGATGATATCGGTAGAGTTACTATATAAAATATGTTGATACATATAAAGGTTGCCAAACCAAATGCAATTAGGAAAAGTAAAGCAATGGAGTTTCCATAATTGCTGTATGATAATTGATCATCTAAGTAGCTAATGAGGAAATGTGAATACATTAATTATACAATTAAAGGTTGCAAAATGCAATTAGTAAACGTTAATCGAGGAAGTTTCCATAATTGTTGTATGATAATTGATAATTAAGTAATATCTAATGAGAAAATTTGGTCCTACTTGAGTCGTATAAAAAATTGGATAAGGGAAAGATGATTTTTTGGGATTAAAATTATCATTTTGCTTTTGTTTCTTTTTTGTGTGTAATGTCTAATTTGGTCTCTATATTTATCAAAAAGTTTAAAAAGAGTCCCTAAAATTTAAAAATTACATTCCAGACGTTAAGAGATTGTTGTAAGAGCAAAAAGAAATCAAATAGAGGACATCAAACATGAAAGTTAAAAAATCAAAATAGATCAAACATAAAAATCGATAGAGAGATTTAAACTCGTGACCTTTTAATTTATGAACAGGCATTTATATCACTAAATTATTATTATTATTTGAAATCACTAAATTATTATGGTTGTTACTTATTAGGCACAAATTAAACAAACCTATACAAGTTGAGACAATGTTATAAGCAATCAATTATTGAAAATATGACGAAAATAAATAATAGAAAAGGTGCTCTAGTTTACAATGTTAATAAATAATGTATAAAAAAAAAACAATGTTAATAAATCAATGACGATATATATATTCGCTAGTTATTGTCAATTAAAATGAAAGTATATATATATATATAAAGTTAGAGAGAGGAGAGAGAGAGAGATTCAAATAGTCACTTGTCTAAAAATATATGCTAAAAAAAGCCTGTCAATAGTTTGGTTTACCTGTCTCTTTCAAAATGCTTGATTGAGGAGTGGAGAAAAATATCTGCGCACACACGCCGTGCAATTCTATAATATGCATAAATTATGCATTTTTTTCGTATATATATATATATTTTAAAGATAACTTTTAAGATAAATTACATATTTAGCCTATAGGTTTGAAATCTAATTTTGATTTAGCTCATATATTTTAAAATTGAATACTTCCACCTGTAACTTTTCAAAAATGTTTGTTTTTAATCTCTCTCTATATATATTTGTTTACTTTTATATTTATTTTCTTTTAAAAACTAAATTCACATAAAATTAAAATAATCATTTCATCAATATATATATTCAAATTTTAAAATTAATTTAATCCTCATTTTAGTCAATTTTACCTATATAACTAACTATTTTGTTATGTCATGAATCAAAAGTAATATTGTTTAATTTTAAAATATATGAACTAAATTGAATTTTAAAAAAAAATTCCCGAATTTTTTACCCAAAAAAAAAATCCAAATTAACTCTGCTATCTTTAAAGTTCATCGAAAGCACAACAACTAAAATACAATAACTAAATAAAATAATTTCAAAAATAATTATAATAATTTATGAAATATAATTAAAATTTAATTTATAAAAGTTAAATACAAAACACAATGCAACATTGGACAAAATAGCTTAATGGCACACTAGTTATTCTGATTGATGGTAATCCATTTCAACTCCACAAACTCAATAAAAATGAAAATAATGAAAAGTTATTTTGAGTAGTTATAATACTTCATTTAAATATGATTTTTTTGAATAGTTATAAATATTCATTTCTAGATCTTTCATAAATTCAACAAATAAACACACTCAAAGTAATTATAAATATAGGCATATTCTAAAATATTTGTATCTATAATCATTAATACATTATAATAATATTTTATAAATACTCATTAATCTCTGTATTATGTATTATAAATAAGCATTAATATCTGTGTTATAAGAAAAGATGAAACAATACTCATTAATAATAATAATAATGATTACGTTAAATTTTTAAAAAGTGACCGTCAGTTTCTTTTGTCATACAAAAATATCTTGTTTTTTTTTTTTTTTTTTTTTAATTTCCTCCAAGTCTCTTTTAAGTTTTACCCCTTTTTTTTAGTATGAAAATTAAAATTGCTCAATTTGAATCCAAGGCCTCCTTGCTATTAAAGAGATATTTTAACCAACTAAACAACAAACGGGTTAACTAAAAATTTCATTTTTTCAAAAAAAAAAAAAAAACTAATAATTTCATATGTATAAAATATATTTTATTCCATTTTAGTTCATGTATTTTAGGGGGAAAAATTGATATTCACGATAGGGCTTTTTCTATTTTTTTTCTTTTAAAAATGCTTTATTCGCATTTTCTTTATGAATTTTAGAAATGCGTTCATATTGTCATGTCTTTTATTGAATTATTATTATTATCTACCAGATGAGACAAACTGATCTTGGCACCTTGCTTAGAAGAAGCTGCAAAGAAAAATCTTACCTTAGCACTGAAGAATGATATAAAAACTAAATAGGAAACCCAAAAAAAAGGGTGATATAACTAAAAAGAAAAAAAGGTGATATATTGTACTTTTACAAGACATTTGATTCCTTGCTTATAGATTATATAGTTTGCTATGTGAAATATTTTATCTTATAATAACCATTTGCCAACTCCATGAGCCTTATAAACAAGCTCAATAATTCATCCTTGAAATTCATTTCTCTTCCAAAATAAAAATAAACTCACTTATATCGTATATGTTTAAGCTTTGGTTCATTAGTCTTTGTACTTCTCAAACTTTCAATTTAGCATGTACTTTCAACTTTAGCTCGTTTTAGTTTCAGTTTTTTTTTTTTTAACAAAAAATTCATAAAATACAAAAAAAGAGCCATACGAATTGGAACAGTTGACACAAGACCACAACTAGAACCAACTGACCCAATGGGTTGGTCTAGAAACTGAGTCTTAAAGACCTGCCAGCTCGTTTTCAGTCGCACGCCCGACAATAGGAAAGCCCAAATCACTTACACCTATCTCACTTGCCACACACTTCCCAAGGTGGCAATACGACACATCGTCTTCTTCCCTACTCTAGTGACCGTTGTGGATTTTCCCGTCAACGGTCGACAAAGCCTCTATTTGTGAACTTTTTCTGTAATCCTCCACCTTGAGATGGCATCTTCCACCGAACCTACTTCTTTCCTGATCTCATTCTAAAACTGGTTCTTCCTCATCCTTGGTTCACTGATCGAACTATGGGTTCGACCAGATCGAACGATTCTGAGGGTCGGGTCAAGGGCCATTTTGATCCCGAATCCCCCATCTTCTTCTCTTATAGTCGCTTTTGGTCATGGGTCACAAGGTTATCATGACCCTATTTTATTTCTCGATTTGTATTGTCGTTTCTAGTTTTAGCCTTTATTTCACTTTCTAGTTTAGTCCAGGTAGGTTGTTTGTTTGTTTGTGTTTTTGTTACTTCGCCCATTTCTCGAGTTAGTTGATAAAGGTGGCTTTGTTCACTTGGTCATCCCAAGGAAAGAAATGGCTCTCTTCGGAACAATGGCTTTCCCTTTTACCTTTGGTAGGGTCATATACTTCAGTAATCAACATCTATTAAGGATTACTTCTCAAAGCATTCCAAAAATCAGCCAAGTTTGTGTCTTTGAATTCATAGTTCGGGAAGGCCCGGGTTAGTACTGATTGTCTTCTGAACAGACATATCGTTATCTTCTATATTGTTAGGTGTGGGTAGTCAACCTTCCAACTTGTGGAAGGGGATCACGACTCTGTAAAGGGGATTGTTTCTTTAGTTTGAATCTGTTTGTTTCGGAGGATGTGTTTGCACCTCAGTTTCGATTTTAATTAATATATGGTTTTTTTTTTAAAAAAAAGAGCCATACAACACCACTCCCTTTAGGAGAAAACTAAACATGAGGGTAGAGAGCTTCCGCCTAACACCTTGATCCTAATCTACCACTTGGACTGAGACCAAAAGAAACCTTGAAAAAGCCATTGCAACTAGGGTAACAAAATCCCAAGCTGAGATACTGACAAGCTATTATCAACATAATAAATGTTGAATTTAGAAAACTTTGGGGATTAATACTATGACCATCTAGACTACTTAGGAACATGAAACTTTGGGGACTAATCCTACAACCGACCAAGGAACATGAATCTGCCAAAGAAATAGAGAGAAGTTTTAATCCCGAAAAGAACCAAAACTTCCCTCGAAAAAGGATATCTAACTCCCACAATGAAAACGCTTCTCCTTTTATCAACATGCTCAAAAAACCCTAGCCCTACAATGAAAACTCATAAATCATCAATTTTTTTTTTTTTTTTAAGTGAAAAATAAGGAAAAAAAACCATCATCACCAATAGCAAGGCCGAGAAACCATTCCATTACCTCCGATTTCCTCTTCTTCCTCGTTCCCTTTCCTCGCATCCACAGACGAGACCCTTCTACCTCTTTGGTCTTCTTCTCCTCTAGAAAACCGACTCATCCTTCTATAAGCCATACACAGACAAGACCCTTCGTCCTCTATTTTCAAATCCAGACCATTTGGACAGTTGCTGTCCTCTTCTTGTTAATACTCCAATCTCAAAGATTACCAATGCTCCTCAGAAAATAGGCTACTCCTTTAAACCTACACGTATATTATCACTTAAGGTCTCTTCAAATCTTCGCAAAGAACAAGTTGACCAACAGATTGAGAACTCAAATATTCAAGAGAATTCTGACTCTGATGATGACTCTGTTTACAGTGCAAGTTCAATTGAAACTAATATAGCAGAAGACGAAGTTCTTTTTTCAAGTGACTCTGAGGAAGTATTTCCAGGGGATCTAAGTGCCTTAGCCAGTACAGTGATATTCCAGGAAACTTTTCTAAAATTGTCAAAATTAGTGAAATTCAGTTGAAAGCCACCTCGGATTCTCAAAATAGAGCAACCACATCTAGTTCCAATGGAAAAGCTGGTGGTCTGCTTAGTATGTGGAATGAGTAAAAATTCAAGTTGTTGATTGGTTGTTGAATACAGCAGAGGTGCTTCAAAGAAAAATGCATAGTTATATGTTGCAACCTTCAGTTTGCTTTCTTTGTTGGTCAGATGTTGAAGATAGCAACCACATCTTGTTTTCTTGTTATTTTGCTTTGCAATGTTGGCAAAGTTTGTTGAATGTGTTCGGAATCTCTTGGGTTTTCACAAATAATGTAAGGCATAATGTGATCCAGCTACTTCTAGGAGGCCGTTATCGCAAGCAAGGTCATTTCCTTTGGATTAACTCCATTAAATGCCTCTTATATGAGCTTTGGTGAGAAAGAAATCAAAGAATATTCCAAGATTCCAACTTTCCTTGGTTATCTCGTTCGGAATTGACAGGCATGAAAGTATATCTATGGGGTTCCTTTTCAAAGGCTTTCGATGGGTTCTCATTGCAACAGATAAGCTCAAATTGAGAGGCTTTTTTTTATAGATACTTAGCTCCATTTTCTCTGTTTTGTTTTGTATTTGGAATCTGTTTGGCACTTTTATGTGGCTCTTTGTCTTTTCATTGTTTTGGTTTGTAGTTTTTGTTTTTGATTTTTGGTTTTTTCTTTCATTGTATCTATTTTTCTCCCCTTCATTTTCTCAATGAAAGATTGGTTACCTGTTCAAAAAAAAAAAAAGCCATCTTCGCCTTCAATTGGTATGTTTTATCCTATCCATCTTTCCACAAGGCAAAAAACTTGTTGAAGCCCTCAGAATAAGTTTAAACGCTAATAGCTGAAAAAACAAGAACAAAGAGGACAGAAAAATCATATTCAAATCTAATGTTGAACCTGACATAATTAAACTGACCAAACCAAATCCGACAACAAAGGCCAAATCGTCCCAAGACCACACTCAAAGGTGTAGAATGACACCAAATCTATTGATCTACAGGCACCCAGAAAGCGCCGAAAAAGATAACGGAGCCAGGTCTACCAAAAAAAACAATAAACAAAAATGGAAAATAGAGGGTTTCCTTCTTGGCCTCGAATGCTTTAGATCCCCCGAGAAGAAGCCACACCTAAGCCCCGAAGAAACTCCCTCATTACGAAAACAAATCGCTCGAACCTGAAGCAGAAGATTTCCTCGAAGAGAGTTTTCTCTCACTAAACTCTAGAGAGAGGCTCCCTTCCAACTCCCACGTGATTACTCTCTTGGCTATTTCCTTCCTTAGCTCATTTTAGTCTCTATACTTCGATAATATTCCTTTTGATTCTTGTACCTTCAAAAATTGACCATTTGGGTCCCTTTATATAAAAAGTTTCTATTGAGTATCCTCAAAGGTTCAAATCTCCCAACCCCAATGGTATTACTAAAAAAGTTTCCATTGTCTACAAACTTGTCCTAAGATTTTGCACATGGGGATCAGTCAGGGATCAAAATGGCCACTTTAAAAGTATAGTATAGGTACCAAAACAAGCATTTTGAAAGTAAAGAAACTAAAATGAACAGAAATTAGAAATGCAGAACCAAAATAAACATTTTGAAAATTGAAAGTACGAATACCAAAATGAACAAAAGTGGAAGTATGAAGGCCACAATAGTATTTTAGCCCTACTCTAATAAATCATAAGCCTAAAGCCAAATACAGAGTACATTATCAAGTTTTTATAATTCATCATTCTTCTACCTGATCCAAACATATGCTATACAAAATCAAGATAGATGCACCTAGAATTATTAAACATGGTCAAATATCTTTTTATAGACAGATAACACACGTTTTCAATATTTTCTGCCTGAAAGAATTTCAATAACTTTGACCTCATTCTCTCTCCTCCTCCTTCCACAAAGAAGAGGCAGGAGAGAAGTGACTTGACTTTTGGTTCCCTTACACTCATTTGAATTTTAGACAGATTGTTGAATTTCAAATCCATTAAGATACTGAATTTTGTTAATTTTATTCATGACCAAAGGTCATGAGCACACACTTTGTGTGCTTATGCTAGTTGAGTTATAGCCATGTAAACAAAGAGAAGATTAATCCAGCAGTCGTGATCATGCAATGAAAGAAACAGAAGAAAAATTACGCAGAAGAAAAGTAAAACCATATCAAAGGGACTGAAATCACAAGACCTAGTTTTTCAGCTTGACTGCATCCAGATTTCTTCTTCCCTCAGGACCGTTTGAGTACCATGAGGATGTATAATCTCCATAAATAACTTCACGATATCTAAAGGGACAAGACTCGCTAACAAGCTCCGCAGCAGGCGATATTTTCACTGCCTTCGGTGGATCGTGAAAAGCAGAAATCGAAAGTCTTGCACTGCTAGAATTTGTAATCACCCTGTGTTCAGCACTCTTGTACTTCCCATTAGATAAAATCTGCATACAGTAGAGTACTATTGAAATCCCTAATTGTGTTAATTGAAGCAAATCTTAATGAGTTATAGGAGAAAAGAGCAACTGCTCACACATGCAATAGGATAGCCAACAATGAAGCACAATGGTCAAACACATTAGTGGCCGTAATGAAAACAAATGCTGGAGTTGATGAATAGAAGATATAGACATGCCCCAGTGATCAAACAATACAAATGTTTGCAAGCAATTGTTTCTCTTAAATGCTTAACAGGCAACTTTATCTTTCTCACTTCAGGTCCTCATTCGTCAACAAGAATTGAGAGTTATCATTTCAGTTTATAAATGTCAAAACTTGAAGATTCCTACTGTCAGCTTCTGAGGGGACAGCTAACATTTGGCATGGTTGATTTAGGAATGATTAGAAATAATATACTTCATACAGTTAAATGCTTAGTGTAACATCTCTCTCCTTATGTTCAATTGATATTCAGAGGAAACTTATGCCCTAAGGCAATACAAAACACCCAGCCTTTTAGAGAGAGCTGGTTATCTTTCCTTCCTCTCGTACTTGCACAAGCAATTCATAAAAGATGTGAAAACTAAAGCAAAAGGAAAATATGAATATAAAGGGCTCTCAGATTCTTGCCCTACCCTAACCGTAAATGGTCCTCACATCCTTGTGCACTCACTCCCACAATCTGAGCAATAACTACCCAATCCTCTGTGAATTCCCCTTCCTTCCCCTCTTCTCTCCTTCTCTGATAAACGGCTGTGATCAGTGGCCTTGCACTTAGCTACAATTCTGACAGGATATTCCTCATTAGCCTAATTTTTATCAAACATTGGCTTCATTGAAGAGAAATCATTGTTTACCGTACTGATTTTTAATTCCCACGGCATTACACTCTAGCCCCTAAATCACAGCCACCCACAATAATTTTTTAGTTCCCAAGGCATTACAGCAAAGAAGCCAAATCCTTAACGAAATGCAGGGCAGGAGTGCAACCTCCTTAACACAATCTCCATAAGCAAGTGGGTTGCCTATTTCTCATTCTCGTTAGGAGCCAAATTATTAAAAACACATATTGCCCACTATTATATCAACCCACCAACTCTTAATGAGTAGTCATATAATCCAGTTCACGTGAGATAGAGGATTGCACATTTTGAATCAATTTGTACAAGCAATTGCAAGATGATCGGATAATACACTTCACAATTTTTATGCTACGTGGAATAAATAGCATATCACAAGTGAAGTGGAGAGAACTCAAGCCAAGACAAGAAATCTAATAACTTCGGGCAAAGTGCTAGTTGATATATTTAAATTTACCCCAACGTATGATCTTAACCTTTTTTGTTGATTAGAGGTTTAACATAATTCAACATGGTATAAGAGTAGAAAGTCCTAAGTTCAAGTCCCTACCGACTTGTTTTTCTCCCCAATTAAAATTGAATTCCACTTGAGCATTTCTCAAATTTCCAAACCCCCAAGTGAGAGGGAGCGATAGTTGATATATTAAAATTTACCCCAATCCATAAACTTAAACTTTTGGGTTGATTGATAGTTTAACATAATTCAACACAAAGTTTGAAGACTTGATCTGTGACTAATACTTCACTGAGACGTACAAGGAATGAGAAGGAGATAAACTTTCTAACCTTGTTTGATAGGAGAGGTTGGGAGTGCCGAGTGGTCAGTGTTTGAGAGGGGTACCATTTACCCCTCCCACCAAACAAGCACGCCACCCCCAAACCCCTTTCTTCCACTCATCCAAACACCCCATAAAAGATAAAGACACTCTCCTGCACTTAATAACTGACGTCCACAGGAGACTCAAATGCAGAGAGTTTATTAGACAATGACCCACCATCATCCGGTGTAGAGCTATAAGCTATTCATCTTCCCCTCATGTTCTGATGGTCTATTATGGCCCCACAAACTTTGTCCTTGTTCTTTAACCTCGAAGCTTGAAGTCCATGGAGTGGGCACCCAACGTATCAAGCAGAAAATTAATAGCAGAGTTAGTACAGTACAGCGATTGTTAACCTTTTCTCCAAGCTTTTACTATACAATCTTCTCTCCAAATATTAGCCTCCTCTTATCTTCTAGCCTCTCTTTTCATAACCCTGGAAGCTGACAAATTAACTAATAACGACAAGTATCAGTCCCTGCCCCCGAGAGACCTACCAATATTTTAGATCCTTACTGTTACTGTCTATAGAACAAATCGTTCAGTTGAATAGTAATAATAATAGATAAATCTGAAACTAACATGCCTTCACTTTTAGGGAGAGCTCTAGTCTAATCAATACTGGAGTTGCAGTTACGTAGAAAACCTCATCTGTAAAACATAAGGTAGGCTGAAAGCAGACCAAGAATCAGAGAATTTCCAGAGTTCTAAGGATGATAGAGACACTAGCTAGGGTAAAGAGTGATGCACTAACTTGGGCAGCTGCAGTACATAAGACCAAGGAACCCAATTCAATTCATCAAAATACATAGACTAAGACCATGCTCCACCTGTGGCTGACAGGATATTTATCCTTACACAAATGATTGGTACCCAGGAAAATTCACAGCCTCTGAATCATTATCATTCTACTAGTTTCTTTCCTTGAGAGGATGGAAATGTCGTGAGATGGTTCTCACAAGTCACAATTACAATTTCGTTCTTTTAAATGACTCAAAAAATAAGAAATGTTTTTTTTTGGGGGGGAAATCGGAAACTAGGAGCTTTATTCCATTATACTCAGGGTAACCACACCCATCCCTAAGCTAGGTACCGAGAGACATAGAAGAAATGGAGACCCAGTAGGCGTCTACAAATTAATGTCACAATGAGTCTCGAACCTGCAGTCTTGAACATAGGACCTTGAGGGCAGCACACCTTCAAAGCCTAAGCCTTCGACCACCATGCCACCCCTTGGGAACCAAAAAATAAGAACTATTAGAAATTCCTTTTTCTATAACCATGAGTATCCGAGTAAGCTTGCGCCCTAGGCTATTCTCAAGGAATATACGGACCCTACAACATTTGGATGTCAAGGAAATCCAAAGGAAATTACCTATTAGAATTTCTAAGTTCCTCGGTCATAAAAAAAAAAAACTATTAGAAATTCTATATACACTTCCCTACAGTCACTGGGATCAATATACAGATTGGTTATCCTCCATATTCACCATTCTGTACCCTAATTCGCACTCATTTAGTGACAGGACTAAAGGAAACAGAATACAAGCTTGCCCGCTAACAACATTCACCAGGCATGGATAATTTAAGAGGAACATAAAACATTCAAGCAGATGATGAACTTTACATAGCAGCAATCACAGGTTAATCAAAAAATACGAGAAAAGATAGAAACAGAGACACGACCTCAGTTTGGTCAGCTAAAATGACAACAATGGCATCGGGAGACAGAGGCTGAACGGTAGCCCATTCTCCTTCCTCGCTGAGAACCTGAAGGCCACCAACGTCATCTTGAATTAGCAAAGTGATGGCGCCAATGTCGGAATGCGCTTGAAGACCAAGCGTCAAGTCCGGCTGAGGACATGGAGGATAATAACTGACAGTAATATTCTGATAAAAACCTTCTTCAACTCCCATACCAGTAATGGCGTCCTCCATCCACGACGAACGCAGCCCTATACCTTCAGAGAGAAGAGCCAACAGCCGCTGAGCAAGAAGTTTCACGCAATCGCTATACTGTGCCATAAGCTCCCTGTAATTGGAAGGAAAGTGAGGCCAATTAGAAGGATTACGACGGGAAAGCGGGAGCGTATGGTGATCGAAGTAATCTCTCCAGTCAAGCGCCGAAGATTGCGAATCGCCTGCGTTAGCGCCGAGCATTTGAGTGCCGTAGCCCTCGGAGGCGAAGGATTTAGGATCGGAAGCGTAGGCGAGCTTATCGGAGACGGAACAGTCTCTGAAGAAGGAGAGAGCCGACGTTCTCATCTGGATCAACAAAGAGGGGGGGATTCCATGGTTGATGACTTGGAATGCTCCCCATTCGGTCGATGCTCGGACGGTGGCGGCTCGAACGGCGTCTCTCTGGTTCGGATCGAATCTGGAAAGGTCGATCACCGGAATTTTGAGATCGGCGGAGTTGTTAACGGCGGAGGGACGGTGATGCGGCGGCTGAATGTATTGGGAAGGGACCTGATAGGGCTCTGTTTCGGCTAACTTTTGGACTCTGGTAGCTGATGTTGACGTTGTTGCTGCTTCTCCGGCTAGGCTTTTGGATGAATCTAGCGCCATGGTTGATGAATTTTCAGAAGAAAAGCACAGCGTTTCGTTGTTAGGGATGAACCTAGGGCCATGGCGAGGGAGACCATGATAACTTACAAATAGAGTATTATTTTTCTCAAATAAATGAGAGTTAAATTTCAATTTTTTAAATTAAATTCGTGATAGTGATTATGATCTAACAATGAAACTATCGAATCATCTTTTTTTTTTAATATTTTTAAATTAAGAAACTCTTAATATAAAATAAATCAATAATTAAGTAATTTATACTACTTTACCAATTTTGTGAGAATTAAGTTGGGTTAAAATATTCTTTGCGTTCTCCAATAAAAGTAGTAGTTTAGCGACTTCCGTGTATACTTAATGATTGAGTTCAAATCCTCCACTATTAATTGTTGTAATCTCAAAAAAAATATAATAATAAAATTATTTGAGTTGATTGGGTTATAATTTTATAATTTTTTGAGTTGAATTAATTTTGGCATTGACCAACTTTTGGCTTGTTTTGTTTTTTTTAATATATATCGGACGAGGGGGAACAAATATCGATTCTCGAGATCGAACCCATGATGTTGGTGTTGAACTGGTTTACAACCAAACAATGAAACCATTTGCGACACTGACCCATTCGGTAACTTTTGGCTCGTTGAACCCAATACAACTCAAATTAAAAAAATATTTTATGCATGTGTATAAGATTAATTAATAAGATGAGTTATTTACACATATCAGTAGAAACAAATACACTAACAAGATAGAAATCTTTTAGTTTTAGTTTAATATCATGCCATTTTTCTTCTTTTTTATATATAGATTTGTGGACTTAATGAGTTCATAAAAAGAAAATATATAAATACAATCGGTAACCTAGCCCAACCCATCCAAAAAATTAAAGAAATAGATTGGATTTCTCAATTACATAGGGTTGAATAAATTGGGAGATTGATCAATAAAAAATTTAGGGTTTACAAATTAAGAGATTGATCAATAAAAAAACAAAAGACGATTTCAATAGCTTCTCCTAACCCTATTCAACTCGGACCATATACACCTCCAATGTTAACCACATATTTTATGTTTTCTTACAACTAAAATATTTCAAGACAAGACTGTCCATGCTTAAAAATAGTTGAAGTATGCAAGCAAATACTCCCAATATATATATATATATATATATAATGACAATACACCAAGAATAGTTGATTGGAAATTGACATGTATTAATTATCTTGAGGTTGGGGGTTTAAACTCTACCCTACATTTTATTATACTAAAAATTAATTATAATGGTTTCTAAGGGACAATTTATTTTAGTAGAGACTTAAAGGTCATCAAAATATATCCCTTAAAGATCAATTCACCAACAAATAAACTTTAGATTTTCGAGATATGTTTGGTAGAAGGTCAAAACCCACAGATAAATAGATAAAATACTGAATTTGTAATTTAATATTTGTTAACATTTTGTCCTAAAGGATAATTGATGTTTTGAATGCATGCTCTCATTAGGGTTTGAGATGTGAAACGCGTCCAATTAAATCTCATGTCCTTATGGTGTTTTTTTGTTATATTTAAGCCGAATTTAGATTGAGAATTTACTAACTTTTTTTTGAAAAATTACATCAAATGAGTTTTTTTTGTAATGGTTCAAAATAACTCATTATTTTTACTATTCAAATTTTTTTTTCATTTATAATCATACATTTTTAATTATTCATTTATAACTAATCATTTATAATTATTAATTTTTCACTACTCAAAATAATTTATTTTTAACCACTTGTTTATAATATATATTTTTTTAACTATTCATTTTAAATTTACATTCAAATAAATTTTTAACTCTTAACTCCTTTCCATGAAAATAATATTTAAACCAGTATTTAACTATAATTTTCAATTTTTAACCATTTAAAATAATTCTTTAAATTAACTTTTATATGGAAAACTCAATCAAACACCTTGGACAGTCATATATTTATATATATATATATATATATATTCCTCGGCTTCTTTGGCATAAACCTCGTTCGGTTTGCGGTTTTTGACGGAAGCTGTTATAAAATACAAGGGACGATTTACGGTGGGCGTCCACGCGTGGATTACCGTCGCGTCAACGCGCCGTAACTTTCGTTAGTTTTGACGGTCTGATTTTGGTGTGTTTTTCGGTCCACCTGCCCACCAATTACTAAAGAAATTTAATTTTAATAATCAAATTGGATTTTTGTATTTAGTTTATAAACGAAGTATTTAAAATACTTTTTAAAAAAAAAACGAAGTATTTAAAGTTATAGAAATTAAACAGTACAATTTTGAAACTTTGGGTGCATTTGATTTCTATAAATGGTGAGTTAAAATAAATCGAAGGTTATTTTAGCATACATTTGGATGTAGGTTATGATAATAAAGAGTTGTAATAGATACTATTTTAGTCCATGTTATTATAATAATAATAAAATATGTTTCGAGTACCGACTATTATAAGATGGATAATGATAAATCGTGTTTGTGTGTATGTTATTATAATATGAGTTGAATAATTTTATTTTCTCTACATTACCCTTTTAAAATAACTTGATTTGTTCCTAAATGAGGATCTCATTGGTAAAAGTTTAGAATTTCATGAGTCCAAACATTGAAATGGACCCCAATATTGTTTAATATAGTGGGATGGAACTTCAATTTTCAATTATAAAATAAATAATAACTGAGTTTGAGATAAACTTTTTTACTTTAATTTATAGAGTAATTTTGTTGATCTGGATCAACATAAATCTTATAATTATAAATTATGTTCATTCTCCTTAATTGCTTCTTTGGATATTGTGAAAATTTCACATTGTAATAGAATTTGTAACAAAGTGGCGGATGCTCTTGCTAAACAATCTGATGTTGAATATTTTTGTTGGAAAGCCCCGATCCTCTTTGTTGAAGAGGGGGAATGTCCCCCCTATTATTGGATCCATTTTGGAGAAAGATTGTATTGGTTTATTTGATGGTTAATGAAGATGTTTTCTTTTTCTAAAAAAAAAGATTAAACATATCGTTAAAGTAAAATATATATTTTTTGTTCATTTTTTATAAATTAATAAAAAAATTAACTTTTCACTCTTTCGTTTAAAGAAGTTGAAACTTGTTATTGTACTAATGTGATATTTATTTACTTTATTTTATTTTTTGAAATAAATGTGGTATTTACTATTGAACCTTAATCAAAATAGCTTTCAATGGTGTAAATGAGTATCAATAGCTAAAATCTCGTTTCGTAACGGTTTGTTTTTCAATTTTCAATTTTATTTTCTATTTTAAAAAATCAGATTTATCTGATAACTAATTGAATTTTTTATTTTTAAAATTTTGAAAACGTTTGTAAAATTATGTAAATATTTTGAAAAAGATAGCTTTTAGAAATAGATTTTAATTTTTTGTTTTTTAAAAAATCAAGAAAAAGTAATAAAAAACTGAAAAATAAATCAAAACAGAATGTGGTGTTCAAAAATAAAAAATTGTTATCAAATATGTTTTTTAGTTTT
>JBBMKA010000022.1:10314196-10330525 GCA_037833695.1 Sechiopsis laciniata
ACCCTGTTTAATGCTTACGCATTCTGTAATAGGGTTTAATGAGAGTGCATATATATAAACTCAAATTAAACCCTAGCGTATTATGACATTCATTCTGTAATTTTGTATTGTTCGTTTTCCTTAATAAGACTCCGCCCCCTCTTTGCCCGTGTACTAGCTAACACTATATTAGTGAACCACGTAAATTTTCTGTGTGTTTCTTCTTTTCTCTCACGTTTTCTTTATCTTCGTTTTACAATTGTTGATTGTTGTTTTTATAACATGATATATTAATTTATTTTACAACTCTTACATTATTTTAGTATTAATTTAGTATAAAATTGATAAGGGACGACAAACGCTCAAAGAACTATTCACTTTGATCATAACTCATGTTTGTTTTTCATTTCATCTAAAAAGCTTCATATCAATTCAGATTTTTATCCTCCTTTATGTACTCATGAGCTACCTTTTATCTAACTAATGTGAGACTGCATTTCTTTCTTTCTATTCTGAATAGAAAAACTTTACCTTTTCCAAGAATTTTCTTTACATTACCACATCAAATGAGTTGCTTAGTATCTCAGCCAGTATATGTTTGGTTTATTCTCATTGTAGTTATTCAATATTTTTTTTTTAATATAACAACAATCTTTAGAAGTTGAGGGATTTAAACCTACTATCTCTCTATCAAAGATATATGTTAATTACGGTTGGGCTAAACCTACTTTAACTAAACTAAAAACCCTGATTTGGCTTTAATTATTCAATTTTACAAAATTGGTATTATTTTAATCTACAAATTATGATTTAAGAATGATTTTAGCCTCTCATTGTTATTATTTTTATTCAACAATATTTGTGGGAAAGATTTAAACTATGTAACCTATTGGTTGATATGCTATTCATCATATACGGATTACGGAATTATATATTCTGTTGGCAGTCTCTCAATTGTCAAGTTTAGAGAAAATCTATTTTTACTCAAAAATATTAAGTTGCTTCAATTTTTTAGTTAATTTTTCAATTTCATCAATTTAGGCCAACACTTGGGAAATATTGCAATTTGCAATTTTAACCTTAAACTTGAAAAAAAAAAAAAAAAATGTTGAGATTATTACCTTTAATAAGTTACATTTGTTTTTTAAAAAGTATTTTTGTATGCTTTGAGTGAACTATAAAACATGTCATGATTCAAATTCATTCTATGTTAAATTATAAATTTGGTATTTTAGAAAATTAAAAATTTAGTTAATATAATTTATAATATCCAACCTCATTTTAACTTCCGTTCATTCGTGTTAATCCAAGATTTTCATTATTGGTATTTATGATTTCTAATATCCTATTCTCAAAAAAAAAAAAAAAAAAAAGATTTCAAATATCCTAGGATTTGAATTATTTAGATTACCAAAAATTAAAGAGTTGAAAATTAAGAAAACGTACTGGTCTCTAGCGGGGTCATTAAAGTCATTCCACCCCTCAGACGCAATAATATCCGTCATGACGGTGTTGGCGAAAACGACGCGCGAGAACGGGCGCCACGCGCGGCCGAGCCACACCCTGCCGGTCCCGCCAATGCTGCAATTAACAAACGAAAATCCAGAGTTCTCATCGGCGGAGGCTCTGCCGTGCGCCGTCACAGCTCCGTTCACGAACTTCGATCCTTGCGGCACCGGATTCGCCATCGAGATCAACTGGCAACTCTGCGATTTCAAATCTTCGAAATCGTTAGCAAATTGAAATCGGACAGAAATTAGGGATTCGGAACTGATTTAAAATCTTCGAAATGGTTAGTATTTTCATCGTCAAATCGAAATCGGAGAAAAAATTAGGGTTTCGGAACCGATTTACCTCGTAGAAGGATCTTCCATTGCCGAAGACGAAATCGATGGAGCCTTGGATGTAGCAATCTTTGAAGTAATGGCGGCCGCGGTCGTCGTGGAGAGTGTCTTGAGCGCCGAAGAATCCGCAGCTCCAAAACGCCGCTTGGTCGCCGCCGATTCTTATCGCCACCGCCTGTGCTCCGATGTCGCCCGGCCCTGGAATTGGCGCCACATTCTGCCAGATCCCCAAAATATTTGTTTATTGGTAAAAGTTAAAAAGTGAAATTTGGCAAAGATAATTTACTATGTTGATTAATCCGTAAAATTAATAACTTTTGTCATCTTATAGTTAATACTTTAAAAAATGAGTTAAAAAGAAGTTTAATAACACTTTAATTATTGAACAAGCTTATAAATTTTTTTGATAATTTTAATGTGTATATTTACGACAACGAGGTCATAACATAAGGCACCATATCTCATATAATAATCTTTTTTAAAAAATAAAAAAATTCAGTAACATTTTAGACTAGATTTAGTAACTAGCTAGGTTCTCCAATTTGAAGTTAAAAAAAAAAAAACCAATTAGTTATTATGTGGTCCTCCTCCCCCAATTGAAGGGTTAGCGGTTTTGTTTGGTGGTAATTGAATTTAATACCATGATCATGAGTTAAATCATGAAAATTAGGGGTGTTCATTGGTCGGTGTCAGTTTTGGGTGAAAATTGTCACCGAACCGACCTATCAGTTTCGTAAAAAATAAAACCAATACCGACCAGTCGATTAAGTTGGTCGGTTCGATCGATAAAGTTGATTAAATTCGGTTAATTAATGTTAATTTTTTTCTTGTTTTTTTATTAAAAAAATATATTCATCATACAATTTTAAAATGAGCATATAGAATAATTTTTTGGAAACACATTTAAATTTAAGATAATTTTGCAATAATTTAATAAGGATTATATTTAATTATATGAAAATATCAATATTTTATAAAGGAAATTTTCGGTTAACCTACCAAACTGACTGCTTAAACCAACCGACTTAACCCAAAAATTTTCGATTAACCACTTTTGTAACCAACACCGACCGACCCTAATTTGGTCGGTTGGATCGGTTTTCGGGGAATTTATGAACACCCCTAATGAAAATTGATATTTATTTAAGAGTAATAGGATCAATTGACGATTAGTTGTGACTTTTATTGAAAACTGTATGTGGCATTGATTGAAAATTACATATGTGCAATAGAATGAAATGTTTAAAGTCATAGACACGTGGCCTTTTTTGTCTTTTTACTCTACCCAGTTCAATTTTTTTTTGTTGGGTATAAATTTCTTTTAAAAAGTTGTTTTTTTTTTTTATTATAAATGAAAAATCTCCAATATAATTCTAAATTATTTCTAGAAATAAGTTTCAAAAATTTTAAATCATTATGTCGTTATCTTTGTTTTCTAATGACTTTTCTTTTTCTACATTTTCCAGTTCATTAAAGGAAAATTTATTCTTTAATCAGACTAAATTTATTTCCTATTATAATAAATAGAATAACTGCTATATAAGAAAATTATTAGCATTATAATTTACCATGAAGCTTATATTCTTGGCAATAAAATTGGTAGAGAAGACTTGGACAGAGCCACTATAAAAGGTCCCATGGGAAGAGTTGGCTGTGTCGTTCCAAACAATAGCTGTGGTTAAGTAGCTTTGTCCTTGAAATGTCACATTAGGTTTTGATCTTGCAATCATCACCTTCTCACTACAAATTCCAAAAAAAAAAACACCCTCCCATTTAAATTATATAAAAATAAAAAAAATGAAGAAAAAAAAAACAATTTTAAATTAATTACTAGTAGATTCCACTGTTAATCCATATCACGTTTCGCTTCGGACTCATGTTTGGCACTGCATCAACTGCAGCTTGAACTGTCGTGAAGTTGCAACACCCATTTCGATCTACGCAGAAGACTGAAGTATTATTGGTTTCTGGTGGAAGAAGGCTGGTTGGGAACGTGTCACAAATGGAACTGACAGTTGATTGGTCTTCATCTTCATCCGTCGAGCTTTTATGATGATGGTGATGACAGCCGATGGGGTCGTAGAGGAAGGTGAAGTCGAGGATGGCGAGGTCGGAGAGAAAGCGAGGGGTGGGATTGATGAGGAGGAAAGCAAAGAGGGGGATGAGAGAGGAAAGAACAATGTTGGTGAGTAGAGTAGTATTCATGATGTGTGGAGTATATGGAGAAGAGTGTAGAAATGTACAAATCCTAATTATATATGCAAGTTTTGGGTGTAAAATATAGGGATGGGATGGAAGTTGAAGAGTTGAAGTGAAGAAGAAATGTACAAATAGGATGCACTTGAAGTCAAAGGGTTGAGATAGCATGTCTTGCAAATCACCCTCTCCAACTTGAAGGTTATTACTTATCCACCAATCACTTTCTTTCTATAAGTTGTTGAGTTATCTTATATAATGTAACCATCTCAATATATATTCAATTATGGAGTTAATGATTGGGTGTTTCTCTTCTCTTTTATATGAAAACTATTTTATATGTATTTAGGTTTATGAATGATTATATATTATCTTTCACTCTTTTTCTTGTTGACAATAATTATTAACAAAGTTACCATTGGAAATTTTCTTATCACTTTTGTAGAGTTATAGTCACTAGCTTTTATGAAAGAAAAAAAGAAATTGTCATTACACAAATGTAATTTATTTTTCTCTCTTATCTTTAAGTAGTGTATGAAAGTTATTTTGTTTTTAACTACTATGTTATGATTGAGTGACTTTCTTATTAAATGTGGTTATTAAATATTTGCTCTTAAGATCTATGTAGAAAAGAGATAAGATACAGACTTTTTTTTTTTTCTTATCATGCTTATTATGCATCTCTAATAGTTATGAGAGAATAAGCTGCTATTTAGTTGGTCATCATAGATAAATACTCTTTCTTTACTTTAACAAGTATGAAGGAACTAACAACACTATAGTATGGTATCATGTACGACTTAACAACTTAATGGTTGTAGGTTCATTCCTCGACCTTAAATATTGTTGAATTCAATTAAGCAATAATCATGAATATGATACAATATATCCTTATAAAAAGATAAATTTAGAAATACATTCTTGTACTTCTATTTTTAAGTATGTAAGTTTTCTTACTTTTTTTGGTTAACTACTATTTGGTCTCCAATATTGTTTTATACTATAAAGTTTTGTTTAAAAACATTATTGTTTGCTGCTATTTTAATTTTTGTTTGTGTGGGAACTTAAGGTTAATAAAATTTTTTTAACTTCATATTTTTATAGAATTGAGAACTAGAGCAAATTATTAACGATGGTAATAAGACAAGCAATCAGCCTACATGTGTGGAAAACACATCCAAGTTGGGCTCACTTTTGAGCCTTATATTGGGCCCATTTTAGAAGGTTCCGAAATACCCTTCTACCATGTCTATTTATCAAAAGTGGTTCATGCTTCTTTTTTTTTTCTCTCTATGAACCTCTATATTTGTCTTGTTTTTACTTCCATTTTTTTAATATTTTGTTTTAGTTCTAGCTAGGGATATATATGGTTTGGATTGGGATGAATGAGGAGAATTTTTGTAACCAACGTAATTTTTTGGGTTGGCGTAAGCCTATGTATTAGAACAACTCAATTCAACTAACCTAACTCATATATTTTTGGTTGGATTGGTTGATATCGAAAAATGGTACTTCAAGATCAAAGGTAATATTTATATTATTGGGAGCGAGATGCTTGGAAAACAATAAACAACGTTAGACATCGGGGTGGTGTGAGCCACATGGCCTCCGATTCCTAAGTCAGAAGTGGGTTGGAAAATGAGTAGAGTATAGAGAGCTTGAGAGTTTGAGAGTAGTTCAGAATGCTTGGGATTAGCTTGGAATAGCTTTGAATAGTTTGTCGGATTAGTAACTGCCCGACACATTATGGCGTTGATTAATGACGCAATCAATTATAACATTTTTGTCATTAAGCTGGAGATAAATGCACTCGTAGGCTCGTAGCTCTTGGTCGTTACTCATCCGCCTCTTTATTATGTTCGTAATCGTTGGAATGACTTGAAGCGTAACAACCTTGGGGGAGTTTGAAACGACTAAAATCGACCCTTGAGGGGGTCGGGGTCCTCCTTAACCGACCCTCAAGGGTTGTTTGTCATTGGACCGACCCCTCAGGGGGTCGGCGGGCACAGGGGCCGATCTCTCGGGGGGTCGATCTCCCTTACCCTTAAGGGGTCAACGGGCATGAGGGCCGACCCCTTGGGGGTCAACTCCTCCTTGGGCCAACCCCTCGGGGGATTGGCATTCATGGGGGCCGACCTTTTGAGGGTAGGGTTCTTCCGTCTCTCTTTGGGTCTCGGAAAATTCTGGGGGACCAACTCTCTTGAATCGACCTCCTCCTTCGTCTTCCTCGAGAAGAGGATTTCAATTGACTTCTCTTAAGGTTTTGCGGGTTTTTGTGCTTAGAAAATATTTCACCAACTACAGATTCGTTGGGTTGAATTCTCGAGTTGTGTTGTGTTGTTCTTATATTTCATTTCTAAAATTCAACTCATAGCTCGTAATATATAAACAAATAAAGAAAATGCATGGTACGATACTTGAATTTAGGTCATATGTTTTATTGGTGCAGGTTCCTTATCAATATGCTAAGAAGTTATCTTATTAATTAATCTTACACACACTATGTATAATATTATCTTTAGTTTGGGTTGAGTTGGATTGAATTGGTCAATCCAAAAATCAATCAAATCCAACGAAAATTATAAAAACATAACTCAACCCAACTCTTATAGTTTGAGTTAGAATTTGTGGAGTTGTCATTTTTTTTTTTTTTTTGGTACACCCTTAGTTTTAGCTTTCAAAATAATCTATTTTAGATTTTGAACTTTTTGCATAAAAAAACCAAATAAAAACATTTTAAAAATTCAAGCAAAGATAATTAAAGTGGTTTTTTTAGGACAAAAATATAAAGTTGAGAATTCAAAATCAAATTCAAGCAAAGATTAAAGTGGTTTTCTTTCAATTAGGTTTATGTAGCATAATTTCTTTCAAATCTACTTTTAAAATAGATGTTTAAAACAGTAGCTAAATTTAAGAAACTAAGGTCTCAATTGAACCCAATTTGATATCCATTTGATATATGGATTTTAAAAATTAATTGAACTTGTTTTCATTAAAATTCTACTACAAAGGAGTTCATCTTTTCTTTAAATATTTGATTAAACTGTTTTCATTAAAATTCTATCTACAAAAGAGTTCATCTTTTCTTTAAATATTTGAATTTTAATCAAATTTTAAAATTCAAAACAAAATTTTGGAAGATACTTTAAAAAAATTCTAAGTTTTGATTTAATTTTTGAAATCCTAGGTAAAATATAGATGTCAAAATAAGAAAAAACATCACTTAAAATAGTTATTTATGATTGATATTAAAAAAAAACAAAATGCTTACAAAATAAGACTATTTTTTACTTTTAAAATTAAACTTTGGATTCCTCAATTTTTTTATATCTCTCCATAAAACATTTGAAATCCTAGCTAAATTTCAAAAATACAAACAAGTTTTTTAAAAATCATATTTTTAATTTTAAAATATGGTTTTATTTGTCTAAAAACATATGTATTAAATAGGTAACAAAAAATACATGGATGAATGTTAATAAAAAATTAAATGATTATAAACGGCTAAAAATCATTGTCATAACTGTTTTTGGGTTTTGAAAGTAAAACTAAACATTTTATTTAAGAAAAGGAAAAATGCATTGTTGTTGTTTTTTTAGAAGTATTATAGGGAATTTGTAATTTGAATTAGCACATATCTTGTAGTTACTAGTCCATCGACTAAAAATGGATTGTTTATTAATTTGTTGAAGTGTTTGTTAATTTGATTGGATCACCTTTTTTAACTTTGAGATATTATTGTGAGAGAATAATTTGAGTGCAGTCATGACTATACTATCTTTATCTATGATGTCATCTATATAGTACTTTTCATACTATACATTTCATCCTTTTTATAATTTTTTTTTTTAAATATTAAATGGCCTAAAAAAAATATGTGCCCAAATTATTCTCTTATTGTGATGTGGTAAGAGTTGGTAGTAGCCCTGTTAAAGTATTATTAAAAAAACATAATTACTATATTTTTCCCAAGAAAATGTGATAGATGATAAAAACCATGGCTAAAATGAATTAAGAATGTGAAAGGATGCAAGCTAAAGTCTGATCTTGATCTTATCCAAGATTGTAAATCTTTGAGCACCAATAAGACATTTAAATTTTGAAATAAAATTATTATATAAAGGAAATCTTAATTATCATATAATTGAAAGATCAACTATTTAAAATATATATCATGCATAGTGATTTTGAACTCCATGTACAAAAAAAAAAAAAAAAATAGTAGGATCACAAGAACATTAAAAAAAATAATAATAATAAATAGAACCACAAATCTTACATAAAATATATTAGTGCTCTCAAACAAAATAAGATTCAAATAACCAACACGTCAACTCATTCGATATTAATATAATTTATTTATAAAACATGGGTTTACATTCGTCTAAAACGTTACAAAAAGAAAATAACTTTTACCTTTGTATTTTAACAAGGTTGAATTTTAATCCATATAACACAAGTATTAGCGAATTAACCAAATGTTGGTATGGATTATGTCGAAATTAGTTTTAAATTTCAATAAATTGATAGTGTTGTGGTTTTTTTTTTTAATTATTATTTTTTTTAATTTAGCCCAAATGGAAGGAGACAACAAATCCTACATAGAAGATGTTTATACTCCCAAATAAAATGAGAGTCAAATATCGATTATCAAAATCGAATCAGTGACGGTAGAGTTAAATTGAATTAAAATCAATTAACCAAGCCAACATGCCACCACTTCTTTTGATGATGGTGTTGTAGTTTTGATCTTAGACATAAAATATATTTTTAAAAGAAAATAAGTATATAAAAAAAAAACTCTAAAAATATATAACAAAATAGAAACTTTTTAGGAAATAGAAATGTATTTTTCACCTTCCATTATTTATCCTTTTCAACGTCCCTTTTTTGTCTCCTATTTTCTTACTAATCCATTCCTAACATTATACCTACTCTTACAAAAACAATAATGATAATAACATGCCTCGTTATCAATTTGATAAACTTTAATTACTCATTCATAAATGTGAAACCAACCAAACAAAATAGAAACAATGACTTTGCTGTAAAAAAAAACAAAAATCATTTAGAAAGCTAAAAAAAATGAAGAAATATAAACAAATTAAACATTGATTTGACTTTTGCTAAAATGATTTTAACAATCAAGTGATACATGTGATTGTAAGAGAAAAAAATGGGGGAAAAAACATCTCTTTGCATGTCCACATTCTCTAGATTAGTGGTAATGATTTATATCTATGAAGTGGAAGTTTTAAATTGTCAAATGGTTTTTCCATAAAAGAAATATTTATAATTATGATGGTAAAATTCTTGAAGAAAAGATTAATACAGATTCTTAGATAAAATTTATGCTAAAATAATATTTTGGTCTATATAGTTTGAATTTTGTTCCTAAACATTATAATATGTTGGTTATCTACTTTCTAATTTTAATGCATATACTTTTATAAAAACTATTAAAATAAAATAAAACTTGAAAATTGGTTCAATGAAAAAGTTAAATTGGAATTGGTAATGTTAATGTTAATAATTTTAATAATCAAGAATAGATTTCCAAAATCTCTAGATAAAAAGTGTAAATTATTTAAGAAAATATAACAAAATTTCAAGATCAACATAAAATTGAAAATACAAGAATCAAAATACTATTTAAACCTAAAATTTAAAATTTAAAATGAGTCTCGATATCTAAATTTTCAAGCAAACTTATAAAAGTTGAAGGCTTTGTTCTATATTTATCAAAGTAATATTTTTAATTTTTGTACTCAGGCATTCAATGCAAAAATATGTCATATAAAGTTGATAATGTTTAGGAACTCATGTCGAAAAGAGTGAAAATTTTATAGTAATATATATAAAAAATGTTGATTATTCTTCTCGTTAATTTTGAAATAGATGGTAATTGTTTTTCCAATGGTTGCATAGTCTCTTTTAATGTGATAAATTTTTTTTTTATTTTTTTTTGTTAATACTTTCTACATCAAACACTTTTAAATTTAGTTTTTTTTTTTTAATTGAGAGTCCTAACATTGGAGACATTATTTATTTATTTGTAGGAGACAACACTATAAATAAATTTCACCTAAGGTTTTAAGGTGGGCATAAAGCTCAAGCCTTTGATAAGCAGTATTAATGAAGGCATAAAAATTAAAAATAAATAAATAAATGACTAAAAAAAAGAAAATTTGAATATTCAAGTATCCCAAATAATTTGTTATTATTATTTTAATATATATATATATATATATATATATATTTTTTTTTTTTTTGAAAACCCACGTGGACTTAAGGGGAGATTATCACTTTAATAAGTTTGAAAACAAAAAGAGGACCAAAATTATGTCCTTTCCACCAATAAAGGTTAATGAAGATCTTAGTGAATCACAATGCATTTATAATATACCTAGCAAATTAGTACTGGGGGATTTGACTTTTCCAAGATTCATATTTCTATCATTTCTTAATCCATTTTGGATATTATTAAATTAAAAAATTTAAAAAAAAAAAAACATTTTGAATTGTTTTAATTCTCTCTTTCCATCCAAATAAATAGCTCAATTTAATTGTATTAAAGGCCTCAAAGTTAGAGTCTAGATTTGATTCCTCACCCTTAAATATTATCAATAATAATAATCTTTCCATCAAAATTTCATATGTATTTTTTTAAAAATCCTTCTTTAATTTTAGTTCCTCATTATTTTCAAATGTTAAAATTTGATTTTATTATTATAATAAATTTTAAAAGAAGTATTTTTTTTTATTATTAGATTATACATGACGTTTTTAAACTATGCTTCTTTTTTACAGACACAAAAGTAATATCAGACTGAAATAATTTTGGAACAAAAACACTACTACTGCTACTTTGTCCACGAGCCTTTTCATTTTTTTTTAAAGAACTTTGAAATATTATTATTATTTTAGTTTCTTAACTTCCATGCTTGCTTCATTTTTGTTCTTGATTTTTGAAATATTATATTCTAGTTTAGCTAAGTTCTTAAGTTTAAATATTTGTACTGGTCCTTTACGCTTTGTATATAAGATCGTTTTAATCTTTGCGTTGCAGAACTTTTCCAGTTTAACTAATTTAAAAAAAAAAAAAAAAAAAAAAAAACTAACTTAAAATTAAATTTGTTTTGAAACTTATCACTTTAATTAAAATTCATGACTTGTCACTTTAATATTTGTATTGGTCGCTTATACTTGTTCAAGTCATAGACCAACTCATAAGATAGATGAACACGTGTTTTTTGTTGTATTGTTTTTTAAATTAAAAAATCAATGACAGTCAAGTCAAAAGACCAAAATAAGATATGAAAAATCTGTAACAGGAGAGAAAAAAAAATGATCACCCACCTTAATTCATTAAAGATTCAAATTTATAACTTTTCCATCCTAACACAATTAAGAAATTAAGAAATTGTTTTTATTGACGTCTAATTAAATTATTGTACTTCAAAAATGTCATTTAGTAGTTGAACTTAGTTGATCATTTTTTTAAAAAATATATAATTTGATTATAGGAAAAATTACATTTTTAATGATTTTAAGTTTGAAATTTAGTTTCAATTTAATTTCTATATTTCAAAATTGAATACGTTTATTTCTAACATTTCAATATTATTAACTTTGTTTGTGTGCATTTTTTTTAATTTACTTTTATTCTCTTTTTTTCTTTTTCATTTTTTAACTTAAATTCATGTTAAAACTAAAATATATAATAACTTCATATCAACATATCAATATTAATCTATGTAAGTAATGATTGTTATTCAATGGATTAAAAGTGAATATTATGATTTTGTTATTTAATGGACTAAGAATGGGCATTATTGAAATATTAGCAGTAAAAATGTTTAATTTTAAAACATATGGATCAAATAGAAACTTTATCTCAAATCTAAAGACTAAAAATGTATTTTTTCCTTAAATATATTAATTTTACGATATTGAAATTTGAGATTACAAAACTAACTTTCAACAATTTCTGTCTGTAGATGTATGGATTTTAAGAAATGTCAGTTAGATCATTAGAACAAGAAACCTTATTAGTCATGAAATTAAAAATACAAATAATCATTTGGATACAAAATTTAAAGACAAATCTTTCATTTTAAAACTTATCAACCAATAGAACATAAAATTGAAAGGAAAAAAATACTTAGTTGCTTACATTTATGTAGGAAGATACCTTCACACTAATGTATAACCTAGTATTGTTCAACAAAAATTAATGTCCCATTTGATAATCATTTTGTTTTTAGTTTTTGAAATTAAGTTTACAACAACTTTCTTATCATATATTTTTCTTTGTTTGGATATCTACATCGATCTTACCTATATTTCTAGAAATCAAACCAAAATTTAGAAAAAAATTAAAAAAGTAGTTTTCAAAAGTTTGTTTTTGTTTTTGAAACTTGGTTAGCATTCACCTACGTTCTTGAGGTAAGATGGATACATTGTAGAAAAAATGAAATATATGGTAAAAAATTTGAGTAAAAATGAACTTAAATTTCAAAAACCAAAACCAAAACTAAAAAATCAAATGATTATCAAAGGAAACCTAAAATTTTGAAACCAAACAAACCCAAACGTTGAAGGAATAAATTTATAGTTTTTGTTTTTAGTACAACATCTTTCAATAGAAATTCGAATATATGACCTATTAGATATATAAATACAAATTAAATAAAATTTTGATGTTGATTAAACTATACTCTTGTTCACAATCTAATTTAAAATTTTAGGTTAATAACTTAGGTTAAATTTCCCTACAAAGGAAAATTATAATAGATGAGTTCTTGTTACAAAATAATTACAAATAGCCAAATTATAAAGTATTTGCATTCATAATCATTGATACATTTAATATTGTGTTATAAATACTAGTCAATATCAATATTAATCATTAATAAGTCTTAATATTATATTATAAAATCTCATTAAACGAATATTATAAGAAAGTAAATCACAATACTTATTAATACTAATAATTACATTTATTAAAAAAAATAGGTGTTTGTACTTTTTGTGAGTGTTTTTTAAATTTGATTAGTGTGGTAAGTTTCCCTTATACAAAATGCCTTTAAATTTCGTATATGTTTCATTTATGCCTTACAAAAACAAATTTTGATCTTTGATTTTTGAAATTATTCCCTAAAATACCATATCAGAGTTTTACCATTAAACTTGTTCATACATTTGGATGCATGATTGATTATACAAATTGGAAAAACTACGGTATATAACTTTTGCAACTCAATTTCAACCCAAAAAAAAAAAAAAAAACTAAATAAGAGTTTGCTATTTACTTTTTATTTCAACCAAAAAACTATTTCATTTGACATAATTTACAACACAATTCATAAAATCAAAAAACAAATTACGAATCATAAATTTTTTTTTTTTTTTTTTTTTTAAATCATAAAACCAATTTTGCACATTAGTCATTATGTTAATTTACACTAATAACGTTGTAAATAATGTTCTGTATGTCTTCCAAATTAAACATGTTGTGATCATTTCTTTTTTTTTTTTTTTTTTTTTTTGAAATGTGTTGTGATCATTTCTATTGATTATTATAATTAATGAAAAAAAAATTCAAAGGTATTCTTGGAAATAATTTTAAACTTCAGCCAACGATACTTTCCAAAATCTAAGGTCATAATAATAATCTACTAATGAAATTTGTAGTTTTTTTTTTTTTTTGGGACCCTACCAAGTACATTGTTTGGCGCGCGTGACAATAGAAAATCATTGCTTTTGTAGTAATTTGGGTGAACAATTCTAGGGCAGTGTTTGTTAAGCATATTTAGTGTGTATTTAGTTTTAATAATTATATTAAAAAATTATTTTAAATAGTTAAAAAATGACAGTTGTAGTCAAAAACTCGTTTGAATGTAATTTTTGTGTAGAGGACTTGGAGTCAAAACCTTGTTTGGATGTAAATTTAAAATGAATAGTTATTTTGAGTTAGTTAAAAAAGTAATGATTAATTAGAAATAAATGGTTATAAATAAATGATTAGAAATGAATTGTTAAAAATAAAAGTGATTTTTAAAAGTGAAAAAAGAAAAGGAGTCAGTAAAAATTCGTTTGGCTGAAGGTTTTCGAGAAAAAATTAATAGATCATCCAACTAATCCTCCCTAAATATGACAAACAAGCAACCCCTTCCGTGTGTCTAATATTTATTTTAAATACTTTAATTTACAATTTTAAAAAAGATAGAAAATAAATGTGTTTAGGTGAGGTTTTGGACAATAAATTAGTTTGAAAAATTAGAATGGTAAAATTTTTGTAATAGCTTGTTAGATGTAAATTTTCATGGAGGAAATGCACCAAAAAGAAATTCGTTGGATGTAATTTTTTTTTGTTGAAGAGTTAGAATCAATAATTTATTTTGATGTAGATTTAAAATTTGAAGTTATTTTGAGTAATTAAAAATTAATTATTAAAAATGAGTGATTAAAAATAAATTATTTTGAATAGTAGTGATTATAAATGAGTTATTTTAAATAATTAAAAATAAATTGTTAGAAATAAAAATTATTTTTTAACAATAAAAATGAATAGTTATTTTGAGTCGTTACTCTAATTCGTTTGGATATGATTTTTTGAATAGTTAATAAAACTCATTTTAAGGAGTTATTTTTAGAAATAAAAATGAAAAATTATTTTGAGTATATACAATGTCTCATTTGAATTTAATTTTTAATAAATATTCATCCCAAAGTCTTCCCTAAATTCAACAAACAAACATTTTCCATATTTTTCAAAAGGAGAACATTTAATCTAAAAAAAATAACATTTTCTTCAAAGAAAGAGAGAGAGATTTCAAACACCAAATAAAATAATATTGGGAAAATTACTTTTTAGTTTATAAATTTTGAGTAAAGTTTCTACCTTATTCAAAATCTAAACATTTTTAATTAGCATTTCAATAATATCCAATTTCTTGTTAACTTAAAACCGAATATTGATTAGGATCCCAACTAAATTAATTTTAAATTTCAATATTATTAAGGAAGTTGTTATTTTAATATGGACATAAATTTAATTTGTATAAGAAACTAAGTAAAAATAAATACATAAATACTAAAAACAAGCATTATTAAATTGTAAAACAATTTGATTTTGGATTCCAAGAATTAAATAAAAATTACATTTATATATATATATATATATATATATATATATATATTAATCCAAACAAAAAAAATTTATACACAACAACATATGTTCCATATAATTTTATTTTCCTTTTTAGTTATAAAAAAACACAATATATATTCTTTTCATTATTTAAATAAGAAAAAAAGCCAAATCTATATTTCTTCCATTATTTTCGCAATATTCCCTCCCAAGAAAAAAAAAAACAGAAAAAATCTAAAAATTATATATATATATAAACAAATATAAATATATATTATAGTTTTCAGTTTTCAGTCTCACCTTCAACTTCTCCATCACCATTTGACAATGAGTGCAAATAATCAGAAATCCGAAAGCCCTAAAAATTTCTAACAAGCCCCGAAAAGTTCTCAGGTAAATCATCTGCGCCGGCGCCGGAGTTCCTTCGCCGTCGTCAGAACAGTAATCCGCCGTTACCGCCATTGCTCTCGTTGGAGGCATCTGCAGAACCTCGGCCGGCGGCAGGAATTTGAGAAGAAACCGCACTTTCCATCAGAAATCCGTCTCCGGCTACTCCACCCAGCCTTTGCAGAAATTCGCCGCCGTGTGCGGCGGCCGGGAACATGAACGGCTGGGGGTTCGAATGGTAGAACTGCGGCGGTTGGTGGTAACTAGACGGCGGCGCGTTGAAATTCGATTGACGAATCCCGGCGAACCCTAGCGAAAAATTGGGGGAAATCGACGAGGCGAACGGCGGAGTCGGACCGCCGGTGAACTGTTGAACCATCGCTCTGAAATTCGTCGTGTCCGTGTTGAGCAGCGTTGTCGGAGTCCGCCGTGATGCCCTGGACCGGCGGCGAACCGGCCTACCCGCACGACTTCCCGGGTTCACGCCGGTCGAACTGGCGGTGTTACCGGCCGAAATCCCGGCGGTGGCGTCGGAAACTCGATTGACGAAGATCACTGGGGAGGAGGTTGGTTGATCGGAAGGCGGTGTCGCCGCCGTGGTAGAAATGTTTTGATGGTAAAATTGAAGCCAATCGCCAGAACCGGACATGTTTTTTTTTTTTTTTTGGTGATATTTGGTAAGAATGAATGGAAAGTTGGAGGAGCAGAAGTCATATTTATGGTTGAATCACTATACTCAAAAGTCAAAACAAATACCAAGTTAATGGA
>JBBMKA010000022.1:10354033-10370180 GCA_037833695.1 Sechiopsis laciniata
AATAAATTAACATATTAAATAAACCTGTAATGTATAACTATAACTCGTCGCTGGTCGATAATCCACCTGTATGTAAACACACCCAGAAAAAAAAATCTTTCAGATATTAGTTGGAGAAAACAGTCGCCAAGCACATTAATTGAAATAATCACAAATACCAGTGCATGAATGCTATTATGTTGCGCCCCGAAAAATCCATCATGATTGGCTGCAATGGTATTTAATTGTCCCTACAAAAGGAATGAATTGAACTTGAATTGGAAACAATTAAACGATATTCATAATCATTGAACATCTAACAGAACCATTGCAAGACTAACCAGCCCTTGAATGCTTTGTTGACTGACATAGTAAGATGCATCATGGGGAGGCTCCATCAAGTTCAACTGTACCTAAAATCACCAGTAGCACAACAATAGCATCTATGAAGTCACTAGAATAATGGCAAGTTTTTCTTAATTCAACAAATATTTGGGGTTGGGGGATTAGAGCCGTAACCCTCTTGGTTATCAAGTCATACAGCTTGAGCTCAACTCTTGTTGGCTAGAACAGTGACAATTCTAATTAATTTTTATCAAATCATTAGCTAGTAAAATATCCTACCAATCCTTGAACATTCTGTTGGGCTCCATAATATCCGCTTAGGGTCATGCTATCCGAGGTTAAACTATCCTGCAAGTAGAAAGCCCAAATAAGAATAAAAACATTAACAATGATAGTAAATGCACATCTCTAACAGTACATAGTAGGGAGATTCAACCATTTGCTGCAAATTGTCCTGTGCAGCAACAAGCATCATATCTGTTTCTGTTTGTACCTGAACAAAGGAAGTCTAGAATAAAAAAAACATCGCTTCGGAAAGCTTTTACGAATAAAAATCATTTCTCCCTTGTTTTTCTTAGCATATCAAATACTGAAAAACCAACCTTTCGTTTTCTGTTTGTACTCTTCTTCTTATTTGTTTTAGCAGTTATGCTTCCTTGATTCTCCTCTTCCTCACGTAGACTATGGGCATTAACGCTAGATTCTGCTGGAGCACTTTTTGAGTTGTTAATATTGACACAATTCTTCAGAGCTTCTACTAATGTACGAATGGCGATATTATAGCACTCCTCAGATTGTGATCCTTCTTCACTCAATTCAATTGCTTTTTTACATAAATTATTATAACGTTGTACTCGGTTCTGTCTTAATTCGGTTGCTTCAGTAATTGATTGACCGCTCTTTGCATCTTTTGTCCACCTCTTTAAAATATATTGAGGTGGGATGCTCGAAAAACCATGTATATGTAACACAATCAATGCGTGTCTACAAAGAAAACCATTATACTCAAACAAACGGCAGATACAAGAAACTTCCGAGTTCAATTCATGCCACCTTACTAAAAAGTTCTCATCTTTCTCACAGTCCTGTACTCTGAATGTGGTAATGGGACCATCTTCACTTTCTTTTCTCGGATGACAGCCGACTACCCCCAAGACTTCAACTTGGAATTTCTTAAATATCGTGTGCGTATAAATTGTCGACATTTGCTTCTCCCATGGAGAAGGAGATTTTAAGGCTGGTTGTTTATGCAATGTATCAAAATCTGCTATTGCTTCCTCTTCATACCTATTTTGCAGAATGATTCCATATTGTTTCAAAAACTCTTTCAGGGTAATTTTCTTGTGAATGTATTTGTCAAAGAAAGCATTCATACTATCAGAACGTTGAGCAGTTGACATTCCAGCCAAGAAGATATCCTCCATATAAGTTGGTACCCATTTTTTACGATCATCATACAATGATTGAATCCATTCATCATCTTGAAGTTCAAATCTAGTAACCATCTTCCACCATCTCATATCAAACTGCTCGTCTGTCCACGACTTCAAAATGCACTTATTAAATTTTAACAAGAACTTTTCGTGTCGTTTGACTACATGAGCAAGAGTTTCAGGAACCTTTTCCATTATATGCCAAAGAGCAAAGCAATGGCGGGTATTTGGAAATACTTCTTCAATGGCTAATTTCAAGGCTTTGTCATGATCAGTAATAATAACTTTGGGAGCTTGCCCACCCATTGCTCTAAGCCATGCCTTCAATAACCAGGTAAAAGTTGGTTTAGACCAATCTGCAGCGAGTGCACAACCAAGCACCATCGACTGCCCATGATGGTTCACCCCAATGAAAGGAGCAAAGGGAAGCTTATCATTGGTTTTAATGTATGAGATATCAAATGAAACAACATCACTGAAACTAACATAATCGGTTCTACTTTTGGCATCAACCCAGAATAAGTTTCTCAAACGCTGCTCTTCATTCAAATCTATAGCATAGAAAAAGTACGGATTCTCCTTTTGGATACGCTTAAAGAACTCGAGTAATATTTGGGCATCCCCCTCATCAAGAGCTAAATAACGGCCTTTTTCAAACTGATAAGTCATGTCAATCCGAGGGAAACTAGCATTTCTAATCCCACCACATTTTTTCGACATCTCAACATACATTCTTCGTGTTCTTTCACTAACAGCATGCAATATGTCGATGTTATTCTTCTCTGCAAGCTTTACATTCCTATGTATGCGAAAATGATATGCAAGAGCAGGTAGGAGTTCATGGTTATGATCTTTTATGAACTCGTGAATAATCCATCTTCCATCTGGCCTTCTCTTCACATGCATGCTGGCTTTACAGTCAGTCTTTTTCACACTCGGCCTTCGACTATTACCACTCTCAGATTCGGGAGTAACTCCATATCTTGAACATGCAAATTTTGCATCAATAAATTCTTTAGATTTCTTAGAACGCCGACTGTTCTTAATTGACGTCGTGAATCCCATTGATTTGGCATACTCTTGATAAAATGTGTATGCAGCTTCATGGGATTCAAATTCAATTCCACTGTGTGGCTCAAAATCTATATCCCCTTCAAACAGGATGTCCTTCTTTGGTAAACTAACAATTCCACCATCTCTATCGAGCATTTCAGCCACAACGTCAACCATTTTTTTTTCAGCAGTAAGAAGTAGAGTCTTTACATTTCACCTAGATGCTGCCAGATAACTCTTTCCTTTTCATCAAGGCTTGATTTACAATCTGTTGCTTTGACTTCCTTATCAGTCATTTTCTATAAGAAATCAAATTCACTTTACTTGACATACATCTCAAGGTATAATCCAGGAACTTTCAAGTACGTTATCCAAAGCTATTTAATAACCTTGTTGTTGAACTAAAAAAAACTAAATACCAACATTCGCATAATTAAAGACTGCAAAAAATAATAATAATAAATAAATAAATAAACTGGCCGGACCCAGTAACAAACGTGATGGAAACTTTTCTAGTGACTCAATTACACGCAGATATGAGGCATCAAACACTTTAAACATGTTCCTACGCACGAGTATCTTTTTTCCAGTCTGCAAGCAAAATGCTTTCAAACACCTATTCACTGTTTCTCAACTTATCGGACTTGTATTACTGATTTATCCTATGTATTTTGCTCTTTGATTGGCTCCTATCTCTTTTTCGAAAGAAAACTATGTAGGACTTTCACTTTATCAATCAAAATGTTTTCGTTTCCTATAAAACATGTATTATTCCTACACAAGTTGCACATAATCTTGTTTCAAAAAAAAAAAGTTGCACATAATCTACACGACGGCTGATATCAAAATCTAGGAGAGATGCAATGTTTTCTGTTTTTTTTAGAAATGTGGACAAACCAACACGAATGTCACAAGATTCTTGAGAGAATAGTAAAAGAAAATGCTAAAAAACTTTGACTCATTTTTTTCCTAAATTAGTTAACAAGCACCAAAGATTTGTTAGCAACTCAGAGACACCAAAAGGAATAGAACTCCCCTAGTATCATGCATAACCCACTAACTAAGAGGTTACTGGTTAAAATACTCCACCCTCAATTGTTGTTGAAATCCAAAAATAAAACCTCGAAGACAAAACTGTTGAATTGTGTTAAATTACTGATAAACTCAAAATTTTAAGCTGCTCGGTTGGGTTAAATTTAATTATATCAATTAACACTGTCCCTTACTTATGGGCTTAAAAATTTGAAAAATGTCTTATAAATGAATTTTAATTTTAATTGGGACGAAAAGACAAGGCTTGCTACCTATTATTTTCATACTATGTTAAATTATGTTAAATCACCAATCAACCCAAAAGCTTTGGTGAATGGGTACGAAAAAATTAATTATATCAACCAACTCCAAAAAGTAATTATTGACAAATTCCAAACTCAAGAAGTCAGGGGTATGATAATGACACAGTCTCCCAACACTCAAGAAAAACTAAAAAAACAAAATAATACAATTAAATTAAATTTTTAAAAAAAGTCACATTTCCCAAATCCCATCAACCACACTAAACACATAGAAACAATTCTCCATAAACACTGCCTCAACCATACAAAATTGGAAAATCCCAAATGAAAACAGCATAAAAAAAACATGATCAGAATCGCATTAAGGTAAAACAAAAGAGAGAAATTAGAAGTTGAGATAAGGGACCTGAAGAATGAAGAGGTTAAAATTTGAGAGAATCCGGCAAGGAGCGAGCGAGTGGAGGAATTGCGCGAGTGGGGAAGGGGAGTTCTTGGATTTGGGAAATTAGGGTTTGAAACTCACTCGCCGATTCAAGAAATTGGGAGAATTTTTTTGGGTCAATTTCTAAATCACTCGCTTTTCGCCTTTTTTTTGTTGCCACGCTCTGTCGCCGCAAAATACACACCCAAACCTATAAGCTTATTTCTCTCGTTGGCATATTTAAGTAAGAATTAGTTTTACAATTTATTAATTTTTTTTCGAAAATTTATATTTAAACAAATTTTTATTAGCTTCTTCTCATTTTTATTTTTAAAAATATTCTTATTTGTAACCATTTATTTTTAATTATTCATTTAACTACTCAATCATTTTTAATTATTCCTTTCAAATCAATCAAAATAACTCATTTTTAACCATTCATTTTTAATCATTTCTTTTTTAACCACTAATTTTAAATTTACATTCAAACAAGACTTTGACTCTAACTCCTCTACACAAAAACTACATTCAAACGAGTTTTTGGCACAACTCTCAATTTTTAACTACTCAATATAACTCCTTAACCTAAATCCTACCTAAATATTGAGTAGTTAAGGATATATTGAGTAGTTAAAAATTGAGAATTGTGCCAAAACTCGTTTGAATGTAGTTTTTGTGTAGAGGAGTTAGAGTCAAAACTTTGTTTGGATGTAAATTTAAAATGAGTAATTATTTTTAGTAGTTAAAAAAGAAATGATTATAAATGAGTAGTTAAAAATGAGTTATTTTAATTGATTAGAAATGAATGATTAAAAGTGAGTGGTTAGAAATGATTGAGTAATTATAAATGAATGATTAAAAATGAATGGTTAGAAATAAGAGTTAATTTTAAAAGTAAAAATGAGGAGAAATTAGTAAAAACTCGTCTGAATGTAGGTTTTCGAAAAAGAATTAATAATCCTAAAACTAAATTCTACCTAAATATGTCAAACAAATAGCCTAGCTCTAAGATATTTAGAAATATTTTCTTTTTCTTTTTCCCTAAGATTTTGGGGTTTTTTTTGTAATGTTTAATAAACAGTTAAATTACTTTTTTTTTATGTGGTTTTTATCTGATATATGTTCCAAAATCAAACATTTTTATTCTAGTATTCAAGTAATTTTCATTTTTAATTTTTAAAAAGACAAAATAGTTAGCTACATAATAAAGTGTTACAAAAATGATCAACTTATTAATTTTAAACTCCATTATATTAATTGAGTTATTATTTTTATCTTGACTTGAATTCATTTTTAAAAATAAATTAAAAGACATATAAAGACTAAAATTAAATATCATTCAAAATGTCAAAATTAAAATCAGATAAAAATTACACCAGAAACTTAATCACTAGAAAAACAACTTGCTCAAATGATCAATGGCATTATAAGACCTTCAAGAAATATTCTGCAACTCAAAACTCATCTCACTCCATGTGATTTTAAAATTTTGTCCAATAACATTTTTTCCATGGAAGTAACATCATCTTGAGTGACATTTTTTGTTGAAAAGATCAAAGACTACCGATACTACTACTGACAAATTTAAGAAAGAATAAACATGCACACGTATGTAAAGTTATTACGAAATCTAAATTTCAAAATTGTATATTAAACGAAAGGTATGATGTATGACATAATAATTAAGAGGTTACGATTACCAACCGGTCACCCCAGTTGTTGTAGGTTGGAATTCAAGTACATTACATTGTTTGTGACTGCTAAATTCAGCATGAACTTCAGAACATTTCCTGGACAGCAGCATGGGCATCACTCTTTAAAACTGAATAGTTCATTTGGTTAAAAAACTATATGGATGAACTTTTAATGCTCAAGCTAAATATGATAGGTAGATAGAGACCATAGCCAAGTCAGGTTCTGCTCTTATCCAAAGTGATGCTGAGTTGCTCCACGGGGACAAGCAATGTCGCATAAACCCGATCGTGTAGGAGAAAATGCATACCCTGTTTACTCCAACAAAATTATTCTTCCTTTCGAATAAGAAACAAAACTCTCCATTCATTCATACAATGAAAAGTACAGGGAAAAACAGAATAAAACTCAACCAAAAGAGCTTACAAAGCACAGCTCCAATTATAAGGACAAAGTTGTAATAAATTACAAAAGAAATTGGTGTAGGGGTGGGGGAACCAAGTTGAGACAAGAAAATTTAAGCAGTGCCCAAACTTCTTATCTGTCCCTGAGGAGAAAAAAAAACTTTGTTGTTTCTTGATCTAGCTTCATTTCCATAACAGGGTTTTGATAGCATTGAACTATAAAAACCAGTCTTCTTGGACCTATGTCGAGCTTGATAAAGTTCTCTTCCTAAGTTACTCAGATGGATTTTTTTTTTATCGGGAAATCAAAGCTTCGCTCCACTATATCCAGGGTAACCACGCTCATCTCTAGGCTAGACACGAGGAGACATCGAATGAATAGAGACAAGGGAGGTGTCTACAAATTAATGTCATAGGTGAGTCTCGAACCTAAAACTTTGAGAGGAGCACACCTTCAAAAAACTCAAGCCTTCGACCACCGCGCCACCCCTTGCAGACTACTAAGATGGAAATTGTTGAACCAGAAACAAGTTATTCCAGCTCCACCTACTCTAGTTACACCTTAAACAAGAAACAAGAAACCAACAGTTCATAACAACGCCTACTCGAATACATTTTGTTTCCAACTAATCCTATATGGGCAAAGAATCAGACAAACAAGTAACACTAGGCTGAATTAGTATTAAGCTATCATCTAATAAGAACCATGTAAAAAAAATGACGATGAGATACAATATACTCGTTTTTATGATACAATCACTTAAGGAGAACCAACATTTGGTATATCTCCAGCCACTAACTTGGAAGGTTACATTCTATTTCTACAGACACTAGAAGAATGTGTTGTTTCCTGCAGTGTAAAATGATCGTTTTAACCGATTCTCCATGTGCTAAGTTCATTTTATGGCTAAATACAAATAGATACATTTTATTTCCACTTTTGAAGCACCTTATCTCTAAAGATTAGAGGTTAATCATGCATGTCTTGTTGCATCATCATGCAACTGAGTTGTTCGTACATTGGGATCATCCTGCAACAAGGAAAAGTAATGAATGTGGATGGGCATATAAATGGAATAATGTAGGATAACATATCCATTGTGTTCAGTAAACTAACCCGAATGCCGTAGGTGAAACCCGTTGGTGTTCGAAAAAAATCCATTTGTCCCTGCAGGAACGAACCACTTTTGTAAGATGTGGCGACTAGAACACAAATAGGGTGAATAACACAACACATCTCAAACGTAACATACCAATCCATGGATACTCTGTTGAGCAGCGTAATAACCATCATGGCTAGGTGCTATTGAGTTTAATTGCCCCTATAAATGAAAATCACTCAGAATTTCCAATAATTATCGATGAATGAGAATTGAATATCGAGTTCATGTACTATACTTAGTCTGAACCCGCACATTTTTATGTACAGCCATAACACTTACCAGTCCCTGGATGGCCTGTTGATTTCCATAATAATTATCCCGGGTTGGCGCCATTAAGTTAAGTTGTACCTGAGAAGATAAGAGTGCATGGATCTGAAAACTTTGCCAGTTCACTAATTAAGATGCTGAAGAGAGGCACGAGAAAATCATACCATTCCTTGCACACTTGGCTGTGTGGCAAAATACCCATCAAGGGTTACTGCTCTTGAGCTTAATTTGTCCTGAGAAATAGTGAGGGAAAGAATCATCTATCTACATTTTTTTTATAAAACATTTAATCAATTATAATGCCCCAATAAATTTGAACATTGACAAAGTTCAGAACCAGAGACTAGCACGAGAACCTATAATAATTGAACTCCGAATATTGTTGGAATTTGGAGGTTAGAAAGAAATCCTAAAAACAGAAGAGCATTAAACAAGTTCATTCAAAAAATTGAGTGGCATTTTAAATTCTTCAGCATGTTTTGTGAGACTGAAGGTTTCAGAAACTTTCCTAAAAAGTAAAAACAGAAGGGCAATATTGGAGGGTGGTCAGCTTATATTCTCTAGCATGATTTCTAAGATTGAAGGGTTTTGAGACTTTTCTTCCTTAAAAATCAAACTTTGCACAAGATGAATACAAAGAAAAAGCTTCAAATGACCTTTCCACACTAGTCGAACAGAAAAAACTGCCAAGGAAAAAAGTTCTCCATTTGGTCCTACGTTCTCAAAAGTATCAACACTATAGACAATTTACAAGAAAGAAGTCAAGGAATGCCCCCTCCCCCCAGATGTTTTCTCCCGCAAATGAAGTGGAGCAAACATTAATCATCATTTCGTCCTTTTGATAGTTTTTACTCGCTGGTTATCTCTCCCACTATCCCTAATGATGTAACTAGTCTAATCACTGAAATTTCTTCGGCTGTGGGTGGTTTGGAACTCGAAAAGCAAAATCTTGTGATGAAATGAGATTAAATCTACTTAAATGGTTGATTTGGATCAACAATCAACAGGAGACTGTTTGAAGACAAATTCTTATAAATTCGCAAGGCCTAGTAGGGGTAATGTCTTATCCCCTCCCCATCGAATTACTTTTCTATGGACTGATATTTATTCTTTAGTTCTAATTTCTTTTGAACAACATTATCGTATTTTCATTTCGATATCTCATGTAGTTACTCCACGATATTCTGAATAAACCTTAGTTTGTTAATGAATTCCAACAGTCAACCATTGGTGTTAATTATAATCCCCTAATTCAAAATTTGATTTACTTTATAATAGATCCCAAACGAACAGGATCAATGCAAGCAAGAGTTGAAAATTGACGTGAATAATTTACAATAAATTATGAAGGTGATAGACAAACCATTTGCTGCAAGCTATCTTGTGCTCCAACAGTCATGACATCAGGCTCAGAATTCACCTGCAATTCAAAATTGTCATTTTCAACATGTAGTACTTAAAACATAAAAAACCAAAGTGCCAACAACTAACCTTCCTTTTCTTCGGTGGATTTTTTTTCTTGTTTGTCTTGCCCATATTTCCAATCTGACTGTTGTCTTCCATGCAGAGTAGACCATGAGCTGCTGATGTACCAGCTTCTAAAAGAGTCCTATTAGAATTATTGATACTAATACAATGACCAAGCGTTTCATCGAGTGCATGTACTGCAACACTGTAACTCTCTCGGTACAAAGATCCCTCTTCAATCAATCTCAATGCTCGCTGGCATAGATCATTGTACCTATGCAACCGAGATTGACCTGGCTCAGGTTCTTCTCCCATTAGTTGGTGGCTCTTAGCATCTTTTGTCCACCGCTTTAAAATATATTGAGGTGGAATGGTAGAAAGTTCACAAATTTGAAGAACAATCATAGCATGTCTACAAAGGTAACCTTTATATTCAAACAACCGGCATAGACAAGAAACTTCCGACTTCAGTTCACTCCATACAACAATGAACTCTAGATTCTTGTCAAGATCGTGAACTCGATAGGTAATGTTTTTCTCATCTTGCTTTTCCCTCCTGGGATGGCAAGCAACAGCACCTAACACCTCAACTTGAAATTTTTTAAATACAGCATTTGTGTACAGTCCCGAAACATTCTTTTCAAATGGTGAAGGAGATTTTAAAGTGGGTTGTTTGTTCCATGTATCAAAATCAGCTTTTGCTTCCTCTTCATACCTATCCTGTAAAATTATTTCATACTGTTTCACAAACTCTTGCACAGTGGTCTTCTTATGCAAGTACTTATCAAGAAATGAGTTCACACTTTCAGATCGTTGTGCGGTGGACATTCCAGCCAAAAAGACATCTTTCATGTATGTTGGGGCCCAGTGTCTTAGATCTTCACATAAGGACTGAACCAATTCATCTTCTCTAAGTTCAAATCTATCAACCAGTTTCCACCACCTTTTCTCAAACTCTTCATTTGTCCACGACCTATAGATGCATTTTTCAAATTTAGGCATAAAGTTCTCATGTTGTTTTATTACATTACCAAGGTTATCAGAAATTTTTCCTAATATATGCCACAAAGTGAACTGATGATACACATTTGGAAGCACCTCTGGAATAACAGACTTCAGTACTCTATCGTGGTCGGTGATAACAACTTTTGGAGCCTGTCCACCAACTGCTTTCAACCATGTATGCAATAGCCAAGCATATGTTGCTGGACTTTCATCTGATAGCATAGCACATCCAAGCAACATAAATTGATAATGTTGATTCACCCCAACAAAGAAAGCAAGGGGCAACTTGTATTTATTTCTGATGTAAGTAGTATCTAGAGAAACTACATCATTAAAATAAACATAGTCATGCCTACTTTTTGCATCGATCCAAAATAAATTCCTTAGCCGGTGATCTTCGCCGATATCTACAGCATAAAAGAAGTTAGAGTTCAAAGTCTGCATCTGAGTAAAAAAGTCAAGTAAAATCCGAGCATCGCTAGCATCAAAAGCCAAACTGCGAACTTTGTCAAAGGGATTCTTGGAATCATTCTTCAGTCCTACAACACTTTTGTATTCAGCAAACTGCCTAGCCATTGCAGCATACATCTTTCTTGTTTGTTCACTGACAGCTTGAGCTGGTAACAGCTCATGGTTATGCTCCTTAACAAAACTATGTATAACCCATTTACCATCTGCCCTCCTCTTCACATGCATGCTAGCTTTGCAATCTGTCTTTGCACATGCTCTTCGGCCAGTTGAATTTTCACTTTCTTGTTTAGTTTGTCTTACCCGTGGACGGTTGAAAGATTTGTCATACTCTCTCTTCATACCATAACGGGAACAAGCAAATTTTGCATCAATAAATTCCCTTGATGTCTTTGAACGGCGGCTATTTTGTATTGCTGTGTTGAATCCCATACATCGAGCATATTCCTGATAAAAGGAATATGCTTCACTGTGTGATTCAAATTCCATACCTGGAAGTGGTTCCAAATTTGTGTCCTCTTTAAACATAACCATGTCTAACATGGGGGAATTTAAATCTCCACCATCTTCAATGTGCATACCATCGGTAGCATCAACCATATTTCCACCCCCAATTATTCCATTATGAAGTTTTTCCTCCACATCCAACATATTATTAATTGCATTTGGTTCTTCATCTTTGTCATGCTCACCAGAGGGCAACCTAAGGTCTATATCCATGATGAGAATAGCCAATGACTAATGAATTATGATACCTGAAATGGACATTAAATAGTGAACAACTTAAAATATTATAATTTGACTTTTACTTGCATACACATAAATAAGATCATCTAAATTTTTTTTTGAAACAAAGGTACCCACTCCCGTCCCTAGGCCAAGCACTGGGAGACATCGAAAGAATGGAGACACAGGAGGTGTCTACAAATTAGTGTCACAGATGAGTCTCGAACTTGAGACCTTAAGGGAAGCACACCTTCAAAGCCCAGGTCTTCAACCACTTGCGCCACCCCTTGGGGACAATAAGATCATCTAAATTGACAAGTTTACAGCCTCTTAAATTGTAGGGTCTATACCTACTGTGCCCATAAGAACGGAGCAGGTTATGGCTGCCTGCTTGCATATAGTGAACTCCACAACATTATTTTACAAAATCAAAGACCGATTGCTTGTAAAGGAACTAAAATTTATTATCCCCAGATAGCACTGATATATTTCCATTCTCATATTATTATCTTAACAATAATATTTTGAACCTTCGCCATTAAGATTTTAAACTTTCACAATGAAACAAAAGACCTGCCGAAAATTTCTCTTTTTAATCCATGTTGAAACCCAATAGCCGAAACAATATACTTCTTCCAATGACACTGCCCCGTGCATGCAATATCACATGAAGTTTTATTCTTCTCACAGTGGCAAATTTACTAAATAACAGTTGAAAAAGAAAGGCAACAAAATTGCAATTAGCAAAGGTAAAAATGAAAAGAAGAAAAGCTATATACGTATGACTCAATCATCTACCAATATCATAGAACGATAGACAATTATGAGTCCCATCCCTGCAACAAAAAGAAGTAGAAACAAACATACAAACACAAAAATCAACAGATTAACTACCAAATGCTTTATAAATAAAGCTCTCGCTATTAAACACAAAGAAACAAAAATTTTACATGCCGATTCAAGTTTCGACTGGAATGTTAGATCCATGTTTCCAGAAGCAAAATGCCAACGACCCATAATCCCATATGCATTGAATCTTCCCCTGTTATCAAAAGGCATTCCACTTGAGTATCCTACTTAACAATAAAAACGACACGTTCCTAAGGAAGTTCAGTTTTCAACTTCACATCAAACTAGACACTAGTATGACATCACCGGTTCATTCAGGCTGGAACACTAGCAAACTGTCGATACCTCAATTTTTTTTATTTCAGTGACTGTTCGGGACACATATCAACTATTGTAACGAGACATACAAGCTACAACATTTGGAAGTCAATAAAACTTATAGGAAATTAGATAGGTCGCCAACATGAATTGAACACCTCTAAGTTCTTAATGCCCTCTTGCCTATTAAGCCACTTCATGATGGTTTGTCCTACCTCAATTGGTCGTACATACTCCCTAACTATAAGACAAAATCTTTTTTTTAAAAAAAGTCATTGGGTTGAGCTTTGAGCTGGTCCGTAACTTGACAATTAGCATCAAAAGTGGCCAAATTATGATAAGACAAATGGGTATAAATAACTTAAATAACTATACGTAGCCATTAGGTTACCCTCGAATCAAATCCAACGCCACAGCATTCATCTGGGAGTTGAGAAATCCATCACTCGGATGAAATTCGCCACAGGAGATCGATCACAACTCCAAGAGAAGAAAGTGCAGATTCCCACTCAAATTCTCCAATTCTCCCGCTTAAATTCGCCACAGAATATCGAAACAACGCAGGAATCAGTAATTGAATCCTTAATTTTCCTACAACCCAACAAAAAACCCGAAACACCCACCACAATTCTCCATGGTTACAGACAAGAAATCGACCCGATACAAACGAATGCATAATAGAGCAAACCCAATAAGATTCGACACAGAGAAATTTCAACCAAATTACAGAATCAAAGAAAGAGAGAAAGAAATTCAAGAGGGGAATTGGGGATTTGAAGCGGGAAAAGAAAAAGAAAAAGAAATTGGACCTGAAGTGAAGAAGGTGGCGAGGGCGAGTGGGGAATTTCGCCGCGAGTGGGGCAAAGAGTTGAGAGAAATTTAGGGAATTAGGGTTTGTAAACCACTCGCCGTTCCCAGAACCAGAGGATTGTTTGTTTTCTTCTTTGAGTCACTCGCTTTTCTTCTCACTCGCTTTCACTTCGTTTTTTTCTTTTTCTTTCGTGGACATTTTTACCCCTTTGGTTTTTTATATTTTCGTTTTAAAAAGGGCATTGCTTTTTCCTTTTTTTTTAATACACACTTTTTAGTTATTTTTTGTGATAATAGTTGAAGTGCGTGCACTTCTTGTATTCACAAAAAAAAATTAAGACTTTTTATTAATTTAAAACTTTTTTTTGTTAGTTTTAGATAATCGGTATTTGACTCTCATTTATTTGAGAGCAGTAATACTTTCTATGTAGGGTTTGTTGTCCCTCTTCCCTAATATCTACTAAAAAAAGACTTTTCATGTTAATTAGCATTAGGCTCATTTTCTTTTTGTTCTTGTACGATTTTTGCTTTGTTTTTCTATGTTGCAAGTTTATGAACCATCATAAAGTAGTTTAGTGGTCAAAGAGAGTCTTGAGTGCTTAAGGTAATGAGTTCAATCCATGGTGGCAACTTATCTGAGAATTAATTTTTACGAATTTTCTTGACGTCCAAATATTCTAGGGTCAGACGGTATGTTTCGTGACATTAGTCTAAAACTGGCATTGACAGTCACGAATATAAAAATTAAAAAATGTTGACTGGACTAATAGATAAAGGATTTGTATAATAGGAAGTGGTCAATTTCGTGGATGAAGAAGGAAAATTCTTGTGTGGAGTTAACCTTCGCCATGTTATCTTGTCAGAGTCCTACTCTTCACTCATTGAGATGAATGCCAAGTTACCCTTTAAGGTCTATCTTAAAATTGTCGAGCTAGGGAAAACGATAGGTTACGCATCTTTCCAGGTGGAGTTTGATTCCTCCTTGGTGGTTAAGACGTTAGATCGAAAGGATAACTTCTTGTATATGGGTGGTTTTTTTTTTTTTTTTTTTGTTCCTTTGGTGTGGTCACACTCCAATTTGTGGAGAATAATGATTGTGTAGTCTTTTCAGGAGAATAGGTTGTAATAAGGTGATACTATTATAGATGGAACATTAACATTTAACGCGTATAAACAAGAGTAATAACTCGAGTAATATATTATATGACATGGTAACCATGAGATTACAACTTTAAATGTCCATTCTTCATAAAGTTATTGAATATTAACAAAAATAAAATAAAATAACCATTTAATAGGTCTATGATCTTACCTAAAGTATCAAATTTTCATTTGGAGTTAACATTTTTTTTTTCTTAATACAAAGGATTTGAACTGTGTGATATCTAATACATTCAAGATATTGGTTGAAGTATGCTCACCCTAGCTAATTAAAAATGGTTAGATATTAGATAAACATTCAACGAGTTTAAATTTAAAATTTAATCCAAACAAGTATATTCTAAATCACCATTTTGTTGTTTTTTTTGTTTGGTTGATAACTCTCAAGAATTGAGAGTTAATTTAACTTAAAAGAATATATCTTTATCAAGAATTTGCTATAATAGAATAATATAATAATGAATTTCGCCCCATCAGACACAAATTATGTTTAAGCGAAACATCCTTTAGTTTTCTGATTAAGATGCATTTTAGAGCTTCGCTGTAGCGAAATGTTATTGATTGTATGTAAATTTACAAGTGTTAAAAAGGAATTGATATTTCTAGTTTGACTGCAGCGAACCTGATGGAGCGAAGCGAAATTCGCAGTAGATGGAGCGTACTGTCTTCGCCTCAGTGAGTACCCAACTCTCCGGATGACATGAAGAAACCTACTGAAGCTCGCCGCTACGACAGCCTCGTCCGATCGATCAAACTCATACCTAACCCAAGGACGCGTGGCACAGATCCGTGACCCCGAGAATCCCCTCCGCCGTCGTGAAGTCAACTCTGCAGCATCTGGAAAATAAGTAGCAGAGCTAGCAAATTGGGGAAAGGATGTTCAGAAGATTTCCAGCAGATTTTCTGCTGAATATCAGTAGAAAGTCAGCGTATTGTCAGCGAATTTTCGGTAGAGCTTCAAGAGGTCTATTTAATGAGAGAGTTCCCTCCACATGAAGAACTTTTTGTCTGAAAGTGGCTTCTCCGAAAGACTCTTTTTCCGGATCCATTTCCTCTGTTTTTCTCTTTTCCGGCAGAAGTCACTCAAGAGAGTGGCTTCAACCGGAGTAACGTAGCTGTAGTTTCACTTTTCTTCTTTAACTTAGCGAACTTTTGTACCCGGCTTCGCCGGATTATTACAGCAATAGAATACTTAAACGCTTTGGTTTTCATTTTCTGTATTCTTCTTTATACAAGTTTAATTTCGTCTCAGCATGTTCTTCATCCTCTATTTTTATTTCGCTTTGCTTTT
>JBBMKA010000022.1:10370280-10382744 GCA_037833695.1 Sechiopsis laciniata
ATTTCGCTTAAGCATGTTATTAATCACTATTCCCTGTGGAGATGACTCTTACTTATTTTAAAACTTGCTACAACAAAAACTGTGTATACTTGCACATTATTCGGGATTCCAACACACACACCTCTCGTCCGGAGTGAAGTAGAAGCTTCGCTTTAGCGAAGCTTTGGACAAACCACGTCATCATTCTTCGATTTATCATTTAATTTAAATTGTGTGTTTGAAATTCTGCGAACATTGGTCAACAAGAGCTGTTGCTCAACGACATTAGTATACACCTAATGACCATGGTCATTGATTCAAATCTCCCACCTCCAATTATTGTATTCTAAAAAAAAAAGCTATTCAAAATGTTTTTTTGTGAGTTAGTTATGGATTTTTTTATAAAAGATGAATGGTTATCAAACATTTTATGAAAATCGGAGAGGACGAATATTAAAAAATAAAAAATAAAACTTTATTAATGTCACAGTTTAAGAAAATATTATATAAAAAAACTAGTCAAATATAGTAAAAATTGAAAACAAACATTAACTACGATTTCAATGAGTGAAACTGATAACGTTAATCAAGTTAAACTGGTTGAAAACAATTAAATAAAATTGATTGAAACCAATTAAATCTAAAATATATGAATGTCAGAATTGACTATCTAAAACAAATTCTATTTTATTTTTTTATGTATTTTGTGATCAATTAAATAAAATTGACGATTTTAAGAATGAAATTGATAACGTAAATCAAGTTAAATTGATTGAAAAAATTAAATGAAATTGATTGAAACCAATTAAATTAAAATATATGAATGTCATAATTGACTATCTACAACAAATTCTCTTTTTTTTTAATGTATTTTATTAATAGTTAAATTAGAAGTTTTAATTTTGGTAAGATTCACATATATACCCCAAATTCAAATTTTTAAATAATAAATCAATTAATTTTTAATAAATTTATATTTATGAATGATCTATTAAATAGAAAATCTACAATTTATAAACATAGGATACAAAATATAATAGATTGATTAAACATTCTACAAGTTTAAAAATAAAATAGAATTAAATGCAAAAGTTGCCAACAAAAATAATAGTTTAAAGCTAATAACCAAAAATAAAATAGAATTAGAATAGATTTAAAAATTTTAAAACCTTATTGATGATGGGTTATTAAAATTTAAAATTAATCAAATTATCATCCTACTCTCAAATTAATGAGAGACATGGTGCTGAATTGAATTTTCACCCAACAATAAAATTATTAGGTCATCGATCATTTCGATTAACCCTACTTTGATTTTGAAATATAAGTAAAATTAAATAGAAATTTAACATAAAATCTATGATTAAAAAAATACTTTTCCCCTTTGTTATTTTTTTTATTTCTCTTCTTTTTAAGACAAGCGGCCCACGCTTACGGCGCGTGCTGAAACGGCCCAGGCCACTTGCTCGATTGCCATCGAAATTAAAAAAATCATTGTTACAGCCAAAGTGAGGTAACTTTTTTCTTTTTTTTTTGAAATCACCAAAGTGAGGTAACTTCCCTAATATTTGTCTCTAATTTTACATAAATATTTTTTAAAATGTACAAACATTTTAAAATAACAAAATCAATTTTCTCATTTCTAGACAATATTTTTCATTTATTTCAAAATATAAATAAAATAATTATTTTACCATTCTTAATTAAAAATGTTGGGTAAAAAAGATCAAATAGATCAACCAACATAAGTATGTATCTATAATGAAATGGATTTAAATTCTTCTACCTTCCACGATTGTTGAGTTTGCAGTAATAAGACATAAATGTGTACAAGACCAAGAGATGATAGATTCAAATCATTCACTCCCAACCATTGAAACTAAAAAAAATTAAAAACATGCTTGATAAATATCTACAAAATTTGTTAATTTACCAAAGTGATTATAGTTTAACTTGCACCTTAAATGTGTTAAAAATAATGAAATATGTGGTTCGTTCAAGTAATCCCTACTATACTTTAAAAAAAAAAAACGTTGTTGATTTTAACAACTAACTTTCACATACAAATTTAGATTTTAGTGCTTAGGGATAGCTTGAATGTATTTTCTATATTTTTAATAACTATAACCATGGAATGACTTAGTAGTCAAAAAGGTAATGAAAAATTAAAAGACGAAGGGTTTAATTTATTGGAACCACCTTATATAAGAATTAATTTTCCTACATATTTCTTTCATATCTAATTATTGTAGGATGGAGGATATTTCCTGTGATAATAATTAAAATGCATGCAAATTGGCCTTAAAATATATATATTTTTTAACCACTACCCTTTATGCTTCAAAGACATTGAATCCCAAATACATTTCGTCAGTCATTATCATATTTCCTATTAATCCAAGAAGCTTTTGTTTGGACTTTACTTTTGGCTTTGCTTTGTTTAGAAATAAACAGTGGGATATTCACATACAATCACCCACCTATTGGAAAGTTCATAGGTGTGACATCATTTATTGGGCTATATTTTGGGCCCATAGCATTTCCTTTTTTGTGGCCATAGACTAGAGCACATCTTGTATGTAATTTGGTTTGATTATTATTATTGTTATTTGATTTTTTTTATTTTTTGTGTTTGTGATTCTAACTTTTGTCACTTACTAATAACTTTTTTTTTGGATAAAAATATCAATGTATAGTTTAGGATTTAGGTTTTGATGTCAAAGTGACAATAGCTTAATTGACATTGATCATGAATTTGTGATTCGAATCTTCTAACATTCTTTTATTGTACTAAAAAAATTATAATGAGGGTTGATTACTTTTTTCTTCTTCTAACAAAACAACAATATTTGAGGATCAAAGGTTCGAATATGCAATATCTAAGTCGATGATAAATGTTATGGGTAAGAGAAACGTTGGACGTGTGGCTAGAAGAAAGGAAACTTTGGCCACATCCAATATCATAGTCTTTTTTTTAGACAAGTATTTGGTTCGAGACCTAACAAATCAGTTTGACTGAAGTGGTATGGAAAGTAAACCGAACCAGAGGCTCAATCCAACCAAGTGGCCTATCGGTCTATTTTTCAGTTGGTTTTGTTGACAGTTTTATTAAGTATTCTGTTGGCGTTGTTTGTGTTGTAGGGCTCGTGATAATCGAGGATATGAGACTCTTTTCTTTCTCTTTTATGCTCTACTCTTGTGCTTATGTGTATGGTAAGGTGAATGTTATGGGTAGTGTTAGATTAAAAACCTTTTTTGTTGGTGCGTCCCATATGTGAGTTGGTTGATGAAGGGGTATGTTGTCGCCAACTAGGTCAATCGAATGGGTATGAGTATGGGTATGGGTAGACTCTTTGTGGGATTCACCCTTGCCTTCTTAACTTTGGTGAGGGGTTAATATGGCTTTTAGATTATCTCTCAAAGTTCATCCAAGATTGAGTTGACGATGTCTAATTCGCCATTTCGTTTGAAGTTTTTCGTATTCCATAACAAAGGTATGGTTTCAATAACATTTTTTTGCTACTTTCCATTATTTAGGCTGATCACCTTCCGTTTCATGGACATTCATCAATGCTAGAGTAAGGGTGTAACTTAGTTCATGATTGTAAGGTTTTATTTGGTTAGTTAATGAAGTTTATTTTTGTTAAAAAAGAGTATTTTTCCTTCAAAAATTATATATTTATTATGTTAGAAATAAAACAATATGAAAAGAATCAAAGAAGTGAGATTGCTATCAATATACAAAAAAAAAAAAAAAAAAAAAAAAAAAAAAAAGAAAGAGAAAAAAAAAGAAAGAAAAAAGAGTGAGATTGTGATCATTTGGGACCACGAAACGGCAAACATTAATAACGCCTCTTCTTTTTCTACCTAACACCTCGAACTCACAGCTCCACACAATTAAACTAATTAACCATAAAATTAACAACCCTAAAGGTAATTAAATAATGGATTAAAATATATTTTGTTATTTATACTTTTTTTTTTTTAACTCTATACTTTTGTTTTGGTTTAGTTGAGTTTTTTATTTGTTTTTTAACGGTTTAGTTGAATTTCAATGGTCAACAAAAACACAATTCAATTACATGCAAAATTTAATAATCATAAGTTTATGGATAGGAATCTTACCCATAAAACTTTACTATGTACTTTTAATAAAGTTTAATATCAATTTTATTATTAATTTGTTATTAATTTTCTTCATCAGTTTTCAATCTAAAAATAAAAGATGTATTTTTGTATTAAAATAGTTATCAAATAAATTGTGATAAGAATTAAGTAAAATTATTGTAAAACCAATTTTAAGTTTGATTTAAATTACAAGATTACTATTAAAATTTTGAAATCATGGAGCAACCATTTGAATTGGTTTGATGTTACAAAGTTAAGAGATTATAAATTATATATATCTGATATTATTTATTATGAATTAATTTATACGAGTTTTCTTGATAACAAAATTTCACTAGGTTAACAATTAGAATAATTTAGATATACATCAGACAATTCAGGCATTTATAAATAAAAAGAATTAGAATGCTAATTCATAAACTTCCAACACTTAATCCCAATAAAATAACAAAATATTTGGGGGTATTTTCACGTATAATAAAAAAAAAAAAAAGGTAAATAATAACATTTTTTGTGCATAAAAAAATTGAGACAATCCTAATAAAATGATGAAAAAAAACTCATGCGTCAATCAATACCACAAAAAATTTGAATTTATTTAGTTTTCAATTAGTGCAACAGATTATTATTTGGGAGCGATGAAATATTTCTAAAAAATATATTATAATTAAAATAGACGACAAAAAAAGTTCACCAAATTCCCAATTAGTTAATTAAATAATTTTTGTAATTAGAGATTAGTTAGTTAACCTTGTTCACTTATTACTGAGATTCTTCGTCAACGTTCGCCTTGACGCTCTTTCATCCGCCGTTCCGTTTTTCACTATTTCGCCAGCTTCCATTTTTTATCCTTTCTTTCCAAGGACTGATTCTCAGCTTCCACTGCAACTATCTGTAATTCTCTCTCTAGATTTCGTTTTTTTCTCTCTCTTCTGCTCGCCGGCCGGCCGACGAGACTGTCGGAGTAGCTAGCTTTGTTCGGCAGTGTGTTTGTTGTTGTTTGGTGGCTTCGATTGTGGAGTTATGGTGAGGAAACACGGATGGCAACTCCCTGCTCATACATTTCAGGTACGATCGTCTTCAGTTTGTTTCTTCTTGCTGTTACCGGTTTTTTATTCGCCCGTTTTAGGGTTTTGTTCTGTCAATGTGCGGTTTCTCTTTCTCGTGAAATGGTTTAAGTTTTTGTGGATTGATTTTCTTGTGGCGTTTGTTGCTGATTTTTCTGTAACTTTTTTCTCGGTCTCTTCCGAGGAACGAGGTGGGGATTGGGGGTTTTTATTTTTTGGGGTTTGTTTTTTTTTTTTTTTTTTTTTTTTTTAATACTGTTTTTCGTCGTGTAGTTTGACAGTTTGACTGGGATTTGGTCTGGTTGGCTACAGAGAGAAGCGAGAAAGAACATTGGAGTGATAGAGTGTAGATTTCAAGATTATTTTTTCATTTTTCTGTTTTCAAATCGGAAAATGGGAGCTTCTCTCCGCTATATAAGGAGGCACTCGCGTCCATCGCACCGAGACAACAAGGAATTTTACAATTAACCTCACTCGCAGGAACCTGGGACCTCTAAAGGTTATTTCTGGAGTCCTGCGTGATATTGCTTGCAGTTTGTGATACCTGGATGGGATTTTCGTTTGTGATTTTAGTTTGGGGAGAATAGGCTGAGGGATAGGGCAATTGATAATTAGTTTAGTTTTTAGCAAGCTTTCTGGGGTGAATCTATGATGGATTATGTACCGATGGAGCTTGCATGAAGGAAATATGAAGGATTTCTTGGTAGCTTGGTTGTTATTTATAAAAATTGATTATAAACTGTTTTTAAGAATGTATTTTGGATGTTAAAACTATTATTATTGTATATGATTTGAGGAACAAACGTTAAGCTGTTATAGAAATAAGCTGCGGAACATAATAGTGTTTGAAAAGCAGTTAATTGAACATTTTCCGATGGAAATAATGTTCTGGAAAACAGAAAATAATTTCCCTTTTTTTTTTCTTTTCCAAATCAGTTATAACTCCAAGCACTTGAATATCCACTTGAGTTGCTATGTAGATTAATGAAATGAACTAATTATTTACTTGTCATATTATGATTGGGAACATTTAGTCTTTTCCTGCTAAATTATATCCTCAGCTTAGGAAAAGTGAGAAATAAGATGTTTGAACTTCAACATTAAGCTTTAAGTACGTGTAGCACAATTTCAAGAGTTGAAATGTGTACCAAGATCTGCTAGATTTTCCCTTGTGACATTGGTTTGTACAGTTAAACTTTAACCTCAGAATGTAGTTCAAAGGCTTCAAGTCTCTCTCTCTCTCTCCTCTCTCTATACCTATTATCAGCTCTGAGTTTCTCTAATAGATTTTTTTCTTAACATATAGGTCATTGCAATTACAGTCTTTTGCTTTCTAGTGGTGGCGTTTTATGCTTTCTTTGCTCCCTTCCTTGGAGGCCATATCTGGGAGTACATATTGGTTGGCGTTTATTCACCAGTGGTATGCAGTTTTATTTTCACAACCCCCACCCCAAATTTATCAAGTATGTGCTCAATGTTGTCCCTTTGAGTTGTTGATTTATGGAGAAGAATTTGCTACTGGATCTGGGTAGTTTGATCTATTTTAGTTTTCTTCCTATTCCTAGCTCGATCTCTGGGCATATTGCCTTTTTCTTTGGCGTTTTCCTCCAAAAATTGTTCCTTCACAGCATAGCACTCATTAATTTTTGGATAAGAAAACTTATTGCATTAACTGTCAGTTTTTTCTGATCATACGAGTGAGCATATATTATCAGTTATTCAATGGCACTGGGTTTGGAATATCGCGGAGTGAAGTAGTGATTCGTGCAATTTCCAACTATATCCTCCTTCCGGTTGACTGTGCTTGTACCATAGAATATCTACCACACCAGTCTGTCATTATAGTGTTTTGTATTTGACTTCAATTTTGGAAATCTATTTTGTTTTTCATTCTCTCATTATTTGCATGGCAATGCAGGCACTCCTTGTATTCATTCTTTATGTTAGATGCACTGCAATTAATCCTGCCGACCCGGGTATTATGTCTAAATTTGATAATCGGATTACAAACCCCAGCAATAATCAAGGTTTATCATTGAAGGGGTTACCACAAAATTTAGATGAAATTCTCAATGGTAGTCCTTCCGCATCATCAGCTTCTAGAAGTTCCATATCAGGAGCTAACGTGAGTAAGAAAGGTTCTGTAGGAGACATTGGTAGAGTAGACAATGCAGTGGAACAACCAACAGTTCATAGTGCTGATAATATTGGCTTAATTTGTTGTGCATTATTTGTACACGAAGATTGTCGAAAAAGAGATGAACCGGCTGACCCTCTAAGTTCTGCTGAAGATGCTTTATTTTGCACGTTGTGCAATGCTGAGGTATTTGGTTTGGATGTACTATTGCAGTTCTCAATTAAAAATAAGTATAGAGTTATAGTGAGTCAGAACAATAACTAGCATCGGTTTTATATAATCATGCAATGCAACATCATCAAGGTTTTGAAACTGGTCCAACTTATTTTGAAAAGAGATTTCCACATTGGCTCTTTTGTAACGGCCCTTGTGGCTCTTTTAATTTCATACATCAATGAAATTGATTCTTATCAAAAAAAAAAAAAAAAAAAAATCCACATGGGCATTTATACATTATTGGTAGTTTTTTCTTCTTATCAAGATTTTTCTCAATCTTTCTCGAATGCGGAGAACAATACTTTTCCTAGAAACCTAATTTTAGCCATAGTTATGTATAGCTGATAAGCCTTGTTTTTTGAGATGTTATCTGCCATCCACGTTTCAGTCTGATACCAGAAGAACCTTTCCTTATTTCTAATGTGCACCCATCATTTTTATAATAATTTCAAAACATTAGTCTTGGGCATCATGAAAGCTTCTGGTTGTCAGATTCTTCTTTTTCTTCTTCCTTAATAGATAGGTAACTAGATATAATACCGTTTTATCAAAATGTTACAAGGATACTCTTTCAATCATCTGTCAAAATCAACGTTGTTCAATGAGGTTAAAGGATTAAAGTAAGCTTATCAAGAGGACCGGTAATGGCGGTATGTTTTAGGATTAGGAAGTTCAATGGGGATTTTATCTCTTCAACCAAAGCTTTAATATTCTCAGTTATATTTACTTCTCCATTTTCTAGGTTAGGCAGTATCATTGAGCAACTGATTTTTTCTGTATGCATTTTTGGAGCGACATACCTTCCTCCCAAGGTTTACTGGGATACTTTGTTTATAATTGGAATTGGCCGCATGCTCCTATGATCATAACAGTTTATGAACTTTGAATGCCTGTTGCAGGTGCGTAAGTTCAGCAAACATTGTAGAAGTTGTGATAAATGTGTTGATGCTTTTGACCACCATTGCCGGGTACATCTTTTGCCTTAAAAGAATCATTTAGTTTGTTTTAGATTCTCATTATGTTATGGTTTTTACTTGGAGATTTACTTTACTGTTTTTTTTTTAACGTGGCTGCAGTGGCTCAATAACTGTGTGGGGCAGAAAAACTACATTACATTTATTTCTCTTATGGCAGCCAGTCTTGTTTGGGTGGGTATTAAAAACGGGATGCTGTTCTATGAAACCATAGCATGCTCTCTCTTTTATCTGCTTATTGCTTCTTACCTTTTTGGTTCAGCTTGTTGTTGAAGCTGGAGTGGGTATTGCTGTTTTAGTGCGTTGTTTTGTCAATAAAAGAGGCATGGAATCTGAAATTATTGATAGACTTGGAAATGGATTTTCGCGTGCCCCTTTTGCGACAGTTGTGGTAAGGACAAATAAATAATTTTGGCTTGTAAAGAAAACATTTTTTTTGTAGCTTGCTTAAAACTGTGAAAAAATCAGGTCCAGTGCTAATTGTTAATCTGATCTCGATTTTATCCAGGCAGTATGTACTGTAGTTTCCATGCTAGCCTGTATCCCACTGGGTGAACTATTCTTCTTCCACATGATCTTAATCAAGAAGGTAAGTGGTGAGATCTTATAAAGTGTTTTCATTTTCCGTGATGGTGGTGATATCTACTTGATCTTAATCATCCTAGAGTGGCTTAGTAGTCAAAAAGGTCTTGAAGAATTAAAAGGTGACGAGTTCAACACATATTGGCCACCTACCTAGGAATTAATGTCCTACGAGTTTTCTTTAAATTCAAATGTTGTAGGGATAGGCAATATGTCCCGTGAGAACAGTCGAGGTGCGTGTAAAACGGCCCGAACACTCACAAATGTAAAAAAAAGACTTGATCTTGGGGAGATAGTGTGGTATGGGCTGGGATCAAAGAATTTGAAATCAAGACATATCTTCCATCGATTTGGAAAACTAATGGATCGAGAATTAGGTAGTTTACTTGGTGCTTGTATTTCCTCATTTCCTCACCAGGTATTTTGCGGCATGTGTTGAAATAGGGTATTACAACCTATGAATACGTTGTTGCAATGAGGGCTACGAGTGAGGCACCTGAAGGAGCTTCTGTTGATGAAGAATTGCCAAATATAATGTACTCTCCATCCGGATCTGCCACAACTGGTTTGAGTGGTGGAAGTTCTCTTGGGTTACAATACAAGGGAGCATGGTGTACGCCTCCAAGAGTTTTTGTTGATTATCAGGTACTGTTATTTTATTCTTTAATAAGAAAACCTATCTTTGTCTTCTACAGTTTTTGGTTGTTCGTTTTCATTTTTTTTCTGTACGATAAGTATTTTAAACCAAAGCATTAGGAACCAGTAAATATAACGTAACACAGATGTTTTCAATTAAAAATATGGAAGAATAAAAATTGTGCAAGTTTTTACTAAAATGTACTAGTTTTTTTTAAACCACTAAAATGTACTAGGCTGAAGACATGGAAAAATTCTAGTTTAAGCTCCGTCATCATGTGTTGTGCTGGTGACTGTTAAATTTGTTCCTGTGACCGTCCCCAAGAGGCGGCCTCATTGGTAGAGGCTTGGAGTTTTCAAGGTATGCTTCCTTGGAGGTCTCGGTTTGAAACCCACAAGTGAACTTAATTATAAAACTTCTTGTTGTCTCTCGGTTTTAGGCCTTGAGGCAGATGCGAGGTGCTTCTGAGTATGTAGTGGACCGATTCCCGGTTATCAAAAAAAAAGAAATTGTTCCTGATTCCTGTAACTATGTGTGCATACGAATACAACATACTACACAGTGGTTGACATTTTTGCTTTGATGTGATCATATTTTTTATCCATGGAGAAATTTTGCACGTTTATCCTGCTCACAAGCATCATACTTTACTGCTAACGAAACCCATTTAAATGCATTAGGATGAAGTGGTGCCTCACCTGGAGCCAGGAATGATCCCATCTACTGTTGATCCGGATGCAGCCGGAGCATCAGAAAGAGGGCCAAAAGCGCCTAAAAGAGCTGTTCGTCTTAGTGCTTGGAAGCTCGCAAAGCTGGACTCAAATGAGGCGATGAAGGCAGCAGCCAAAGCTAGAGCATCATCATCTGTTCTGAAGCCTCTTGATAACCGCTGTTTCCATGATCCTATATTGGGCTCCAGTGGAAACCTAAGTGTTAGAAGCAGTGTGAGCGCTGACACTGGTGTAAATAAAGAGATCAAGCATGATCTTGGGTTCTCTCCCATAAGAAACTCGTTGGCTCCTAGTCAAGCTAGTCGGGACGATTATGAAACTGGAACACAGAGCATGAGTAGCTTCAGTAGTCCAAGCCATGTGCATGAAACAGTCACCCTCAGTCCTCTCCCGCATGGTAATGGTCTGGGTCGTTTTAGTGCTGCATCGTCGCTTCCCGTTCCTGAACATCCGTATTCTTCCAAGGCGGCCTACCCTATAGTCACTGACCCTAGATTGCACACTTCTGGGTTTGATGATAAGGTCGCTCAGAGGGGAGGCATTGCCGATCCATTACTGCTTTCAGCTCCGGCTACTTCTCTTCTCAGAGACGTCAGAAAGACATCAGTCGTCTGGGATCAAGAAGCCGGGAGGTACATCTCAGTTCCTGTATCAGCTTCAGAAACTCGCCCTCATAGATCCTCTGTGCAAATAGGTTTGCCGAATTTGAATCCCGAAACAAGCAACAATGCCAGAAAGCCAGTTGCTCCATTGCAACCCACATCATCTTCTAACACAAAAGCTCCATTGCAGCAAGCAGAGAAGTTAATGTACACAGGAGATTCCATTTTCTTCGGTGGTCCTTTACTGAACATCCCTTCTCGAGATAGTACGAGAAGTGATAGGGTTTCGACCTCAAGAGAGAGCCAAGACAGAATGGCAGCAAATCCATCCCGCGAGTCGAGATTCAAAAGGGACTCAGCTTCAAACCAACTTCCTGTTTTTGTCCCCGGTGGTTACGAGCAAAACCGTCCATCTGGTTCTCGTTTAAGGTAGATAGGTAGATTGATTGGTCTCGAGAGCATATGATTTGGCTTTCCGCAAGGTGTAATTAGAAACTTTCTCCAGCAAGTTGAAAGAGAGCCAAAAGGACGGTATCTATTTTTGGTCCTGAATTTCGCAACCCGACAACTCAATTGGTTGGTACATGTGAAGCAGTTTCCTCAGGGATACAGTTTGATTAACACGGCTTTAGGTGTAATTTGTAATTGAGGTGGGAATCACTGTTTTTTCTCCATCTCAAAATTGTAGCCAAAAGGACATTCCTAGTTTTTATTTCTTAGCCTCTGGACTTCTTTGAGTCATTTTTTTCGAAATCATTAATTGACACCATCATTTTATTGTCTTACTCTCTGGATTAAAAAACACTGATTATCTTCTTTTTCGAAGCTCTTTTCCTCGATCTCACAGGTCGATGCGGACAAAATGAAGCGTGCCGGTAGAAGCTGAGTCAATAACTGCTGGAAGGAGCCAAGGGTTCTTCCTGAGGTGATTATATCATTTTCATATGTAATGGGACTCTTAAGTTGGGGGATGCGACTTCTTTTTTTTTTTTTTTTTGCATAATAAATTTTTTGACACTGGTTAAGTATAATAGATAAAGATATGAAATTAGTTATTATAAATTATAAAATGATTAGAATGTACAAATTTAATTCATGATGATCACTTATTTAGGAATTAATTTCTTAAACAAATGTAGAAGGATCAGTAAAAAATGTTCACTGATATGAAAAAATCTAACAATTTTCATAATGTTTGCCCACAGGTGCCATGGGGTGATTGGATTTTGGAGTTTAGGGGAGTAGAAGAGATGAGAGGAGATGAAGAAGAAATTTGAGACGAAATTGAGTGATTTGAAGAGATGAAATAATTGTTTGGAGATTGGTGTTATAAGGGAAGAGGAGATGAGAGATTGATGTGAGTGAATGTGATGTTTATTTTATATATATAAATAAATAAATAAAAAAATAT
>JBBMKA010000022.1:10392576-10410273 GCA_037833695.1 Sechiopsis laciniata
TATGTATTTAATTGTAGTTTGAATGAGATAATTCAGATGTTTTTTTTTAGATTATAAAAATAATTCAAACTTATAACCTCTTGATTATCGGATATACACTAACATCATCCACCTACTAGCTTGTTAAGGATACTTCAGATGTTAATTTTAGGTAAATCTCGAAAATATTTAGGTCATATTCGAGCATGACTTAAATGATAATGTCCATCAATATAGATTATATTTTACTTTATTTTAAACCCAAAAAATATATAAAAAGAAAGAAAAGAAAAATAATTTGTAACCTATATTGAACCACACGTAGGAACATCAATATTTGGATCATTTGGATCATGTCTACTAAAATATTTCTCAATCTCGAATTACCCAAAATAAATGATATTTACGTGCATGTCATGCTTTAAATTCACCCATTTTTATACAAAGAAAAAGTTAAAAACTACTTACTATGACTTCTCCTTTTACATTCCCACGTTCCAAAACCTCAACCCAGCCGCTCAAATTCCTTCTCTCGTGGCCGCCCAACTCCGGTCCTCCACGTTCCCCGCCCCTCTCCCCCTTCTTCGCCTCTGATCTCACAACCATTTTCCTCTCACAAACCCTAGCTCAGTCTCCATCTTCATCATTCTTCTTCTTCTTTTTCCGCCATTGAAGCCCTTCAATTCAATCTTCCCTCGTTCTTCAATGCATTTGACAAGATTCAAAATCAACAAAACCATTCCCGTGTTATTCCCCTTCTCGCGCCGGTTGGTCTGTGTGTTATCAACCCAACCGCATAAAGAACACCACCAGGATCCGCCATGGCAGCTCCAAGATCATTTGCTGAATTGGGTATCTTCTATTCTTTCTAATTCGTCCCTCGATTCTTCTAAATGTAAAGCCCTATTGCCCCATTTGTCTCCTATTGAGTTTGATCGGGCGTTGTTCTCTATTGGGTTGAAAGCTAATCCCAAAACTTGTCTTCATTTCTTTTACTTTGCCTCTGATTCTTTCAACTTCCGGTTTACCGTTCGCTCTTATTGTTTTTTGATTCTTTTGCATGTTCATTCCAAGTTCTTACCCCCTGCTAGATTGCTTCTCATTCGTTTGATTGATGGGAAGCTCCCGGTTTCGTGTTTTGATTCGAATAACCTTCATATTGAGATAGGTAACGCATTGTTGGGTTTAGTTGTTGGGCGGGTTGAATGGATACAGGGTTTTGATTTGTTGATACATGTATACTGTACACAATTTAGGAATCTTGGGTTTGGTTGTGCTGTTGATGTGTTTTATTTGTTTGCTCGGAAGGGGTTTTTTCCGTCATTGAAGACTTGTAGTGTTTTATTGAGCTCTTTGGTGAAGGCTAATGAACTCGAGAAATGTTGCGAAGTGTTTGATGTTATGTCCCAAGGTGTTTGTCCGGATGTTTTCTTGTTCACAACTGTGATAAATGCTCTTTGCAAGGGAGGGAAGATGGATAATGCCATTGAGTTATTCATGAAAATGGAGAAGTTAGGTATTTCTCCTAATGTTGTTACTTATAATAGTATTATTCATGGTTTATGCCAGAATGGAAGGTTAGATGATGCCTTCAAGCTCAAAGAGAAGATGACAATTGAAGGGGTAAATCCAAGTCTTATAACTTATAGTGTACTTATTAATGGTTTGACAAAACTGGAAAATTTTGACAGAGCGAATTATGTTTTAAATGAAATGGTAGACATGGGTTTTGTTCCAAATGCGGTTGTTTACAATACTTTAATTGATAGATACTGCAAAATGGGCAATATCAATGAAGCACTTAAGGTTAGAGATGTGATGCTATCCAAAAGTATAACTCCTACCCCAGTTACTCTGTACACTCTCATGCAAGGGTTTTGCAAGAGTAATCAAATCGAGCAAGCTGAGAATGTTCTAGAGGAGATATTATTACAAGGGCTATCCATAAACCCTGTTACTTGTTATTCGGTTATCCATTGGTTATGTACGAAGTCAAGGTTCCATTCTGCTCTGCGATTTACCATGGCGATGTTATTGAAGAACTTCAGGCCTAGTGATCAGCTGTTGACCATATTAGTTTGTGGGCTCTGTAAGGATGGTAAACATATAGAAGCAACTGAACTTTGGTTTAGGTTGTTGGAGAAAGGGTTTCCAGCGAGTACAGCAACCTCTAATGCTCTAATACATGGACTCTGTGGAGCTCGTAAGATGCAAGAGGCTGTAAGAGTACTCAAGGAGATGTTGGAGAGGGATTTTGCATTGGATCAGATCACGTACAACACCCTCATCTTAGGTTGTTGCAGAGAGGGAAAAGTCGAGGAATGCTTTAGACTCAAAGATGAGATGACTAAGCAAGGAATTCAACCAGACATCTATACTTGCAATTTGCTATTGCATGGACTTTGCCATGCAGGAAAATTGGATGATGCTATTAAGCTTTGGGATGAATTCAAAGCTAGTGGATTGGTTTCTAATGTTCACACTTATGGGATGATGATGGATGGTTATTGTAAAGCTAGCAGAATGGAAGATGTTAAAAAATTATTCAATGAGCTGGTCACTAAGAAAATGGAGCTAAATTCCATTGTCTATAATATTTTTATCAGAGCAAACTGTCATGAAGGAAATGTAGTTGCAGCTTTGAAACTTCGTGATGATATGAAAAGCAAGGGAATTTTTCCAACTTGTTCCACATATTCTTCTCTAATACATGGTATGTGCAACATTGGTCGTGTTGAAGATGCAAAACATCTTATTGATGAAATGAAAGAGGAGGGATTGTTGCCAAATGTTGTTTGTTATACTTCATTAATAGGTGGTTATTGTAAGCTGGGGCAAATGGATATTGCTGAAGCTACTTTGATCGAGATGATCTCTTTTAACATACGACCTAATAAATTTACCTACACTGTCATGATTGATGGGTATTGTAAATTAGGGAATATGGAAGAAGCAAATAAACATCTGAGCAAGATGAAAGAAAGTGGAATCGTCCCAGATGTTGTTACTTACAATGCCTTGGTTAATGGATTTTGCAAGGGGAAGGACATGGATAAAGCTTTTAAAATATGCGATCAAATGCACACTGGAGGATTATCTTTAGATGAAATTAGTTACACTACACTCGCACATGGTTTGAATCGACCAACAATTACTAGCCAAGACTGATCTAATTTTTGAAGAGGTTCTTCATTATACCTCATCATCTGTTGATATTGATAATGCGATTACTGTTTTATGTTCAACTGATCTGAAATTATACTTATGTTTTATCTTTGATTTGTGTGTTTCTTTAGTGACCAGGTCATCAACATCGCTTTCTGTTGTCATTCTGAAATATTGGAGGCTATCCACCTTCCCAAATAAAAGGGCCTAGGGACGGGCGTGGTACCCTTGTTTCAAAAAAAAAAACCTTCCCAAATGAAAGAGCCAAAATGGAAGAACGCCTTTAGTCTCTGGAGGCTGGTAGGCTTTGTTTTGTAGTGTATTCAATTTCCATTCTGTATATAATATATCACTAGTTTATATGTCGGCTTGTTTCAGGTGTAGCACATGTTCTGAAAACTTGGCATTGTTTTTTAACAGATCAGGACATGCTTAGCTGCTATTGACATAGCATATGGAGAACAAAAGGCACTCTAGTTAGATCCTCACAGGCAGAAAAAGATGGCAATTGGTTCAATAATATGATAAGAGTGCCACATCTTTTCCGGATTAAACCCAAGGATGAAAATTGGCAAACATATCAGATCTGGTATGCCACTTTTATTGATATATATCTAGAAATTTGGAGAAAAACACGTAAGTCTGACCATTTCATTAAAACAAAAACCACATGCACGTGCATAGAAATTACTTATTTGCACAATTAACAGTTATTAAAATTGGAATACTAATCTCTTCGGCTCCATCTTGACATAACAACATTAAAGCCGCTGCATTTTGAGCCTCTTTCAGTGTGGCAATTCTGAACTTTCATAGGCTTTTCGATCAATTTCCACTTTTCACCTAAAACGACTAGCATGAGTGGGCCAACACCCCGGTGTAAAGCCTCACTTCCCCTATACACATGTGAGCTGGATGGCCCACCTCAAGCTAGTCGTTTTAGGTGCAAAGTGGAAATTGATGGAAAAACGTATGAAAGTCTAGAATCCACATTGAAAGATGCTGAAAATGCAGCTGCTTTAATGTTGTGTCAAGATGGATTTAAAGAGGCTAGCATTCCAATTTTAGTTAATCGTTAATTAAACAAGTAATTCCTATGCTCGTGAATGTCGTTTTTTGTTTTAATAAAATGCCCAGACTTTGTGTTTTTCTGCAAAATTCTGGATTTATATCAATAAAAGCTTTAGCAGTGGAGGTTTTTTCTTAACTTGTAATGAGCATGTATGGTGGGGATCCATATTTTGCTGGCTTGAATAATCTCGTACTTGAGAGTTATATATAAGCATGGTTTCTATTGCCCTATTCAGAAATTGCTCATCAATTTTTTACTCGGAGCAATGACAAAGGTATGCTCTTTTGTTTTTACATTGAAAATGCTTTTGGCTTTTTTTTTTTTTTTTTTTAATAACCTGGGTGTTGACTTTTGACCCCAACTGCTTGCATAAATGACCTTTAAGCATTTGGAGCTTTAGGCCTGCTCAGTTCAGAACTGCACATTTAAGTTCAAGCGCTGAAAAGTGAATATATTTCATTAATACTTTAGTTTTTGTCATAGGAAAAATTCTGGTTGGAAGGAAAAAAAATAATCAACAACCTTGAACAGGCTCTGTTATATAGGTTGTTTGTTTAGTTCTAACATGCTGGGTAATAGTAATACCATTTTATTATTCATTCCTTTATTTATTTTGGTTCCTAAATTTTTAAAGATCTATTTAGTTTCTAGACTAAAATAATCTTTTTGTTATTTGTAATTATTTTGTTATTATTATTAGTTGTTGGACAAAGGGATAACCAACTTCGAATATATTAACCTGCTTGCATGGACAAATTTTGAAGCCATATTGACTAACTAAGTTGAGTATTGATTGGGTTTTAATTTTGACCCGTTTGTAGATCTAGATGATGAGTATTGTTGCTCTAACATGATTTTATTGCCCATGTTAGCCAGATTTTTTTCTTCTTTGAGTCTCTTTTTGTAATAGATTTTTACTTTTCTTCTTTGGTAGAGCCCCCTTTTGGTTGGCCTTCTTTTTGTTCTCCTTGCTGTGTATTTACATTCCCGTAAACGGATTCTGGATGGTTTCTTCTTCTTTTTGGAGAACTTAGAGAGGGAATCATGAACAAGATAACCCAAAAGAAAAAGTGAAGAAAGAATGTCAGTAATTGTGGAATATATAAGCTATCATGGAGTAGTTAGTGGACAAAGAGGATCTTGAGAATCAAAAGGTGATGGTTCAATCTATGGTGGCTACCTACCAAGAAATCAATTTCTTATCAGTTTCTTTGACATTCAAATGTCGTAGGGTGAGACGGTATGTCCTATAAAAATAGTTGAGGTGCGCGTAAGCTGACCCAGACACTCATGATTATAAAAAAAAAATATATAGAATATATTCGTTAATTGTTTTCATGAACGACTAAAAATTTGCCTTCTGCTAAATGGACATTATTAACTCTGGTTTCCTCTGATTTTGCAGAGGTGTTTCAACCTTCCTAGTTGTCGAATCAATTTCAGCTCCATGGAAGTCGAATAATCCCTTCTTTCTGTGAGTCGAATAATCCTAGTCTTTTTTAATGTATTCTATAAAACTGACCTTTGGTTATAGTTTTGGTATTATATATAATATGATCTTTAATTTTCTTAAAACAGTTCTGTCAATCAACCTTTTGATCGTATCAATTTTCTTCATGTTTATACACCAACCCGTCAGCCAACTTGTAAGTAAAGTTAAATTCTAATTCATGATAAGACAACCATAAATCTCCAGAAATTATCTGTGCATGTTGTTGACTTTGAATCTTGATATTTACCTTTGAATAGAACTTATTGAGTTTAATTGATACAATTGCTTTTTAAATAGATACCGTTGACTCAATCGGCTTACCAACAAAAAGGCCTGACCTCTATTTGCTTAGTGTGAATTCAAAGCAATGATAAAAATCTAGATGGAGAGACAGCCTTTGTTAAACACCCTTTTAACTGTTTTCGTTGTTAAACCAATTGACTGGGATGTTAACTGCAGCCCCACCGCCGTCGGGAATGCTCTCGAGGACCAACCAATTGACTGGGATGTTAACTGCAGCCCCACCGCCGTCGGGAATGCTCTCGAGGACCTTCTCATGGCCTTTCGGATAATAAATCCCAGTTCGCACATCGAGGATCCATGGAGTTGCATCACCCCCCACATGGTTCTTATTGCTCTTCAGTGCCTTGCTTTCTGTTTCAACTCTCTCCCTCATCATATCCGGGGAAGAGCTTTTCTTGTGGAAGCCCTTTCGACCGATCGGTCTGCCAAAGAATTCGAGGTAATGCTATTGAAATCAACATAATTTATCCAAACCAAACTAGCCGTCCATTTTTTCTAATCTTTTTTTTTTCACACTTAAAGAAAATTGAACCGATAGAAAGCCACGAGTTTCTTTGACAACCAAATGTTATATATATAGAAAAAAAAAAAAAAAAAAAACTAATTGTTGCTTGCATTTAGGATTGATTAGTGGTCAATGAATTTTTGCAGATCTAAGAGATTATAGATTCAATCCATGGCTACTATCTTATCTACCAACAAATTCATTTCCTACAAGTTTCCTTGGGAGCTAAATGTTATAGGATTATGCAGTTTGTCCTGTGAAAATAGTCGAGGTGTGCGTTAGCTGACTCATACTTCTTTTTTTTTTTAAACAATGGTAACTACGCCCGTCCCTTGATCAGGCACCAGGAAACATCGAAGGAGTAATGTCACAGGTGAGTCTCAAACATATGACCATGAAGGGAACATACCTTTAAAATCCAAGTCTTCAACTACTTGCCACCCTTTGGGGAATAGCCGACTCAAATACTTACGGATATTCAAAAATATTATTTGCTTGCATTTCTATTGTAGAACAAAGGATAAGGTCATGTTGAACATACAAACTTAGCAATTTTCTCATGTTCTTAAAAATATTTTAATGACATAAACAGATTCACAAAACAGAAAAAAATAGATCATGGCTAAAGAGTTGAAGAAGGCTCTTACTTGAAGAACATGGAGTTCATTGTCTGTGCCCCTCTCACAAATGCAGTGGCCATATCTTCTCCAAATAAGGTAAAGTGAAGGATGTGATGAAGAATGGGATTTGCTTGTTTGGTATTTATAGGTGAAAATTGAGAGGCTATCCATTTCCTTCATCCCAATGAGTATTCTTCTGAAGAATGGGATGAATTTGTCATTTTACTCTTTATTATTGCCCACTCCTTTGGAGTTTGGTTTGTGAAAAGGAGCCTTCAAAAGTCCTCTTTCCATACTCCATTACCTGAATTGTGGAATTGGCCATAATGGGGTTTGCTTTCACTTGGCTGAAGTATGGATTTGGGCCTAATGGGCTTTTCTTTGCTGTCTCTTGAGACCCTCTTGGCCCATTAATGAAACCAATAATTCTCATTGTCTTTAACATAGCAAGTTGTAAAATAATTATAAAATTATTTTTTTCTTTTTGAGAAAAATGCAAACATGGTTGAATCATAATTTGATCGGCATCAAGTAGAATATTAAAATGATGATTTAATCATTGTAAATCAAATGGACTAATTTAGCCTGTTAAAAAAAGATGGACTAATTTGTCAATTAAATTATCATTTTTTTTTCATTGCAGTAAAAATGGTTATATATTGTCATAATATTTGAGAAAAATACTAAGCTATTACACATACATTTTCTTTCTTAATTACCAATTAATAACAATCTTCAAGTACCGTAAAAAAATTAAAAAAAAAAAACAATCTTCAAGTGGATGTATATACAGTACGGGGGTGTTTGTTTGTCATAGTTAAGGAGGTTTTACATTGAAGATTTATTAATTCTTCCTTGAAAAATTACATCAAAACAAGTTTTTGTGACTACTTAAAATAATTCTTTATTTCTAATCTCATTTTTAATAATTCATTTATAACTATTCAACCTAACCCCTCATTTATAAACTATTCATTTTTAATCAATTAAAATAATTCATTTTTTTAACTATTCATTTTAAATCTACATCTAAATAAGGTTTTCACTCTAACTCTTTTAAAAAAATCACATCCAAACGGGTTTTTTATGACAACTCTCAATTTTTAACTATTCAAAATAACTCTTCAAATTAACTCTTTCTCAAAACATTATCTAAAAGGGTGATTGAATTTTGGAGTTATAAAAGGAGATAAGAAGAAATGGAAGAGAAAGAAGACGTGTAGAGGAAGTGGAGTGATTTGAAAGGATGAAATATTTGTTTGAGAATTAGTGTTTTAGAGAGGAAATGTTAAAAAAAACTTTTTGAGAATTTGTGTTTTGAAAAGAGATGTTGGAACTTTTTTTTTTTTGAAAGATTTTTTTTTTTTATATTAATTTTTATCGTAATAAAGTTTGATTTGAAGTTTAATAAAATTAAATATGTTTGATGAGATATGAGGAAGAGTTGAGAGAGGTTGTTACATAAAAAAACAAATACGAGGTTGGGATAAGTTCCTCCAACCCCTAAATACAATCACCAAATATATAAAACTAGAAAAGAATATAATACACTTCAATATTAATTTATCTATGGCTTCCCCCAAAAATATAAATATATATAGGAGAAAATAAAAATATAAGAATGCCTTAATATTACCGCCAAATTATGCAATAAAAAAAGTGGAATACTTGCATCCTTATGACTAAGGAGGCAAGCTCTCTTTAATATTTGAGAGTAATTCTATTATTTATATAAAGTTTGTTGGTCACTCTCTCCAAATTTGTACTAAAAAAAAAAAGTAAGAACTCTTTAGTGGAGTATGTGGTACCATTTAGTGACACAAATTTTTTCTTTTTTTTTTTAAAAATATTGTTAAAAAAAAAATTTGTGGTATCAAATGATGACACATACTCCACTAAGGATCGCTTGTCTCTTAAAAAAAAAATTTAAGAAAAAGGAAATTATGTACGTAAATTAATGTGGGTAATGATTACTTTTCTGAAATGATTATTGTTTGTAAAGAAAAAAAAATGATTACTTCTTTTTAAGCCAGACTTCATTGAAACATGAGTGATTTCAGAGGGAGAAAAAAATCAATGAGACTTTTTTAGGAACAAAAAAACATCCTCAAATAATAGAGGATCCACATGTCCCATCAAAGAAACAAATGAAAATGAAAAAAGAAACTCAACATAAAAATTTTAAAAACAATTAATTATAAATTCATTTTCTTAAAAAATAATTAATAATCATAATCATTGATATTAATAGTAATATTATATTAATAATATATAATACTATATTAATGAATATTTATAATAAATTATTAATTATTATGAATGTAGTAATTATTTTGTGAGAAAAATCTATTTAATATATATTTTCAACAAAAAAAAAAAAAGAAAAGCCTAATTATCAAGATTCTAATGAGGTAAGAAATAATTTGCAAATCTATCTTTAATAGGTACCCAGGAAATATACTCCAAAAAGAAAAGAAACTACCTTCAATACTCATTGGATTAAATTTTGATAAGAATCCCCATCTTGGACATGAACATACGCAAGAGTGTGACATGCAATGCTTTTGTGAACATGTCCGCTAGCTGAGAAGTTGTGCGTATAGGCAGTAGCTTGATCAAACCTTGGTCGATTTTGTCTCGAACAAAATGACAATCAATTTCTATATGTTTGGTGCAATCGTGAAAAGCAGGGTTTGTCGCAATGGCGATAGCTGCGAGATTGTCACAATATATCAATGTGGGGGAAATTGGAGGAATGTGCGGATCATGAAACAATTGAAGTAGCCAGGTAATTTCACTTGTGACATTGGCGATAGCTCGATACTCTACTTCTGTGGAAGATCTTGACACGATAGTTTGTTTCTTCGTCTTCCAAGACACCAAGGAATCACCAATGAAGACACAAAAACCAGTAATAGATCTTCTAGAGTCAATGCAAGATCCCTAGTCCGAATCCACAAAGACTTTAAGTTGGAAGCTATTTGAAGAAGATAGCTTTATTCCTTGACCTGCAGATCATTTGAGGTACCGTAAGAGATGTAAACCAGCATCAAGATGTGCTGTCTGTAGGTGAGCAACAAATTGGCTCAGCTGATGAACAGGAAAGCAGATGTCTAGACGAGTGATTTGTAAATAAAGAAGGCATCCAACTAATCTTCGATAGTTCGTTGCTTCTGTTCCAAGTAAGAGATCTCCGAAATCAGCCGATAGCTTTAGATTTGGAACCATCGGATGACCAACTGTCTTAGCACCAAGCAAACCATAGTTCTCTATAAGCTGAAGACAATATTTTCTTTGAGACAAATAAATTCCAACTCTTGATCTTGATATTTCCAATCCAAGGAAATATTTTGCAGTGCCCAAGTCTTGTAGTCTAAAAGCCTTGTGGAGTACAAGCTTAACATTATAAATTTCAGAAGGTGATGGTCCTATGAAAATAATATCGTCAACGTAGACTAATAAGGCAACAAAGGAAGATCCAACACCCTTAGTGAATAGAGAATAGTTGGCTTTCAACTGAGTGAAGCCATTATCTAGTAAAACTGCAAAAAAAATTTGAAAACCATTGCCGGCTAGCTTGTTTTAATCCATATATGGATTTGTTCAGTTTGTAAACAAGCGTGGATGAACAAGAAGCACTCTCTTTAGTATAATAGCCTAGAGGCAATTGCATATACACTTCTTCAAAGAGATCACCATTTAGGAAAGTATTATTGACATCCATTTGTGTTAACCCCAACCATAGGAAGCAGCCAAAGTGAGTAACAATTTTACAGATACTATTTTAGCCACCGGAAAGAAGGTATCAAGATAATTAACTCATTCTTGTTGGGTATACCCCTCTGCTACCAAACGAGCTTTGTAGCGCTCTATAGTGCCATCAGACTTGTGTTTAACCTTGTAAACCCATTTACACCCTATAGCATGATGTTCCGGAGGTAGGAAAACAAGGGTCTAAGTGTTAGTTTGTTCCATAGCCATAATTTCCTCATTCATAGCGTCTTTCCAATTATCAAAGTTGGTTGCTTGATGGAAAAATGATGGTTCAAATCAGGTGGAAACATTCATGAGGTATTGCTGATGGTGTTTAGCAAAAGAATCATAAGTCAAGTAATCCTGGATAGGAAACTTGCAACTGGTTTGTTTAGAGCCGTTGTGCTGAAGCAAATAATAATGATAATCGTGCAAGAATCTAGGTGGATGATGTTGTCTGCTAGATATTCAGATAGCAGCTTGTTCTGAAACTTGGGGCTGGTGATGAACAATAGTCTCTGAAGAAGATGAATGCTCAAGATGTGCATTCTCAATGAACTCACTATTGTGAATGTCTGCAGATGAATTAGGCAACTCAATGCCTTCATTATGATCATGACCCATGGAAACAGATTCTTCAGCTCATCATTCTGTTCATTTGAACTATGCATCCGAGCCTCATCTAGAATGTACTGCTGTTCAATATCAGCAGATTGATGAGGGGAATCTTGCTCCATTACAACTTGAGATGGAACAGAAATAGTAGCCTGAGATGTGGATTAATTGTTACAAGAAATATGAACAAATATTGAGTGAGGTAAAACATGGTCAGAAAATAAACTATTGCAGTCGGCTTCATTAACCCTGTTCATAGAATGAAAAGGAAAGATGTTTTCCTAAAAAACAATATCTCTTGAAATCAAATATTGTTGTTTAGCAGTGTCAAAAAATTTGCATCCTTTAATGCCTGTAGGATATCCCATGAATACACAAGGAGATGCCCAAGGATCAAATTTACTTCTATTTGCTCGTAAGGTAGACACATGGCATAGGCATCTAGAGGCTCTTAGAACACTATAGTCAACATCCTTCTTGTGCAAAATAGTGTAAGAAGCAATATTATTCAGTAAGGGCATTGGAATTCGATTAATGATAAATGTTACAGTTAACACTCAATCACCCCAAAAATTTAAAGGTACTTGAGACTGGAAAAATAGTGCACGTGCAACATTGAGAAGATGCCGATGTTTACGTTCGACAACGGAATTTTGTTGTGGGGTCTTGACACATGAGTATTGGTGTAAAGTTCCAGTTGAAGGAAAAAACTCATGAAAGGACAATTCATTTGCATTATCTGACCGAAAAGCTTTAATGGTCTTACCAAATTGAGTTTCAACCAATTTAAAAAATCTAGGCACAATGGTTTTTACATCAAACTTATGCGTGCTAAGATAGACCCACGTGTATCGAGAATAGTCATATAAAATGGTAACAAAATAACGAAAACCAATTGTAGTTGGAACTTTAAAAGGACCCCAGATGTCACAGTGAACTAAATAAAAAATTTCATTAGCAACATTGTTTGAAAAGGGGAATACAAGCCTTCTTTGTTTTGGTAAAGGACAAATTGGACATGTACTAGAATGAAAAGACTTAAGATTCAATACATCTTTCATCATAGCTAGACTATTCGCAGATAGGTGTCCAAGTCTTTTGTGCCAAAGCACTGAATCTACTACACAGGAAAAAGCTACATCTCTATGTCTTATGCTGTTGCAAAAAACTTGTCATTTGTTGTCATTAGCAGTAAGTACATACAAGCCATTATGAGTTCTACCCCTGCCAATCTTCCTCAATGTTTTCTTGTCCTAAATGATGCATTCATTGTCCAGAAAATGAATAGAAACTCTATTAGCAGATAACAAACAGCTCACTGATATCAAATTGTACTTGAATTTTGGAACATACAACACATCATGTAATATCAGATCTTCACCAAGCAACTCATCACCAATAAACTCAATATTAACACTAAAGGAAGTGGGAAGAGTAACAGAAACACCACTAACTCTACACATATTAATAAAAAGGTGTTGCATATAACATATATGGCGTGAAATTTCGGAATCCACAATCCAAAATATAGGAGAAGATTGAATGTCATACCTGTAACGTGAGCCATTACACTAATAGAGTCTGTCTTTCCATTATTCATTTGGCTGGACAAATCACCCATCAGTTGAGTACATTGTTCTTAATTCAAAGAGGAGAATAAGTTTGAATGTGAGGCTTGTGAAGCCATATTAGCATTGACAGCATTTGATCCCATTGTGTTTTCAGAATTGAGGAATGAACCACGCCTGCGATACCTTAGAGGAAAGCCATATAGTCTATAACATTTCTAAGTCGTATGCCCTTTGTAGCCGCAGTGTGCACATACAGGTTTAGTCGAATCTTTTCGACCCACCATTTTCTTGGACTCAGCTGCTAATAAAGCAATAGATTCGAACTGAGAGCCTTGACCAATAGTGCGTTGTCGTTCTTCTTGAATAACCAGAGAAAAAACTTTGTTGATGGAAGGTATTGGTTCCATCAGAAGAACTTGAGTTTGCAAGATTGAATATGTGTCATTGAGACCCATCAATAACACTAAGACAAATTCAAAATTGAAGAGTTGAATAAGGGTTTTTTATTGACCGCAGGTGTAGTCATTCGCTGGGCGAAATTCAGTAAGATCCTGCCAAATCGTCTTCAATTTTGTGAAATAGGCTTCAATGGACATCGAACCCTGTGTGGTGGTCATCAAATCTTTCCTTAATTGAAACATTCTAGGGCCATTGTTTTCTTTAAAATGCTCGCCAAGTTCATCTCATACATCTTTCACGCATCCACTGTACACAATACTCACTGCTATGTCTTTTGAAACTAAGTTAATGATCCAAGAAGCCAAGACATCGTTATTACACTTCCAGGCAGCTGCTAATTTAGGATTCGTGGGTTTTTTTTATCTTTCCATTTATGAACCCTTCTTTGTTATTGCCTGAGAGTGCAATCTCCATAGCTCTTTTCCAAGAAACATAGTTCGATGCTCTTGTTAGCGGTTGAGAAACGAGAGTGGTAGTTGCTGAAAGGGAATGATGGAGGGAGAATGGATTGAGCTGAGCGTCGAAGTTCACTGATTCTTCTGCGCTTGCTGTTTCTGTCTCGACGATGGTTAGGGATGATCAGAAAGCTTGAGCGAACTTTGAGAATCAAATGACTGCAAAAACTCCAGAGTACTTAGCGTTAAAAACGCTCTGATACCATATCAATTTGAAAGGTTAAATCTGCAGTATTGATTGATGAAAATGGGCCTCAATTATATAGAGAAAAACACAACTGAAGCTGAACAAATAAAACTAATTAAACCTCTTACTTAACTGATATTACAACTAATATACTAGTAATACAATTCAAGCTATCCTTATTGTCTATTAAATCAAAAAATAAATATTAGAGATTATACTATATAGACACAAATTAATAAAATTCAAAATTTATTTACGTGTGTCATATTTCTACATCTTCACATTGAAATCTGCTATGAATACATACAATTCACGATACACACTTTATGATAAAATATATTTTTGTTCCTTAAAAATATAATCTTATGGCCAAATATTTAATTACCATGAACGGTAATGAGTTAAAAGTAGCAGGTAAATTGTCAAGAAAAGCTTAGCTCAATTGACAAATCCCTTTCTCCAATATTATTGAATTCAAAAAAATAAAACTATTAATCAATATTAATGTAAATGTAATTCCTCTGTTGAAAATAATGGTACCTAAGTAAGAGCTTGCATTGGCCACCCAATTTATTTCCAAGTAAAATAATCGCCAACAATTGCCAAATTGATTAGGTGTGACAGTTGGTATACGTTGAGCCAAGTTGGAAATTGGTCATTTCATATTTAATTTGACAAGAAACGATTGTAAGGCTTTTTATACAAAAAAGACAAATTGACTAAATGCAAAATTATATTGTTATTCCAACCAATGAGAATCTTTTATATATAAATATAAGAAGAAAATAAAATAATACTTTATTTTTTATTTTTTCAATTTTCAATGTTTTCAGTAAAGTTTCTATTTAGTCTATCTTTCAAAATTAAAGAGTTTTATTTATGACTTTTTAATAAGGTTGAATTTAATTTATAAAATAATAAAATTGTTAGTTAAGGAATAAAATGTTTTGACTAAATTAATTTTAATAAATGGATAAAATTATTATTTTGGTTTCAACATGAATTTAATTTTTACAAGAAAAAAGTAAACAAAATACACCAAAACTAAAAGGGAATATTATTAAAATATCAAAAATAAAATTATTTAAATTTGAAACTAGATAAAATAGAAAGAGTAAAAAACATTTTCTCCCTAATTATATTAAAGAAGCTTCACCCAATGAGCATTATTTTGAAGAATTCTCTAAGTTGAAACTTTTGGTGTTAGACGGTTTTCGAAAACTAAGAAATTATGAGTTCTATATATGATGTCATTCACATAAAAAATTAATTTCTTACGAATTTTATTAATATTAGATGTTGAAGTATGTTTGTAATAATAGTAAACAATATGCTCAGACAATCACAAGAAGAAGAAGAAGAAAAAAAAAAAAAAAAAAAAAACGAAAAAACTTTCATCTTTTAAAAGTGCTCTGTGTTAGAATTGGAAGTCCCTTTCCACATCTGAAACATTAACAACAAAATGGTAACACTATTTAGAAGAAAAAAGAAGAAGTTACAATAACACCCATGACAAAGAAATTAATATAAAGGATGGAGGAGCGGAAAAAAAATGTCATAAATGAGAAATAAATGAGTTCAAAACTTTTGCACACTTTTCTAGAGCCATAACAATTACCAAAATTATGATTTAATTATTAATCAATGAATATAAGAGAATTATTTTTTCTTCAAAATTATTATTAGGTCAAATATGATTGTGTCACTTTGATATTGGTATCATTTTCATTCACAAAGTTTCAAAAGTCTTCATTTAAATTTTTAAATTTTTAAATTTGTTTTATTTTAATTTCTAAATTTTTAATTCTTATATATTTTTTTAAATAAATTTTAAATTTGTTCTTATAATAAATTGGAAGTTAATATTAATTAAAAATAGTTCAACAATATTAATAATTTTAATACAATCCAAGATATAATGTAAATATATTTTTAAAATTTATAGAGAAAGATCGGACCACATTCATGAAAGGCAGTAAGGCCTCTCCTCCGGCTCGAGAGTTCACATTCATGAAAAACATTTTATATTCTTTTTGTAGCTTATCAAGCAAATCTCTTGCCTGGTGAATGTTCTTTCTCTCTCTTTTTTTTTTTTTTTTTATGGAATATATTGCTACTTGGTGGTGGTTTCTCAGATTCAATATCATTGTATAAATATTCATTATGAAATAAAATGTAGAGTTTATATATATATATATTTACTTATGCAAAACTACCTCATTGATCCTAACGCGACGAGACGATTTTTCACAACTTAATTACGTCCTTTCTACAAGGGGATGTTGGGGGCGGAGGTTACCCGCAAAAGAAGCGAGAGAACTTTCGATCGACGTATCCAGCGTCCTCGCTGCCACTCGCCCCGACAAGTAGTCTCTGAACCTTATTTCAATTTGGGGGTACCTCCGAGGTCGTACCTTCACTCAACAGAGCGCTGGAAACTTGACGCAAAGTTGTTAAAAGTACAGACCCTGCTGACCTCCTAGCAAGCTTTGCAGGGACGTATCCAAGCCTTAGCTACCATTCAACCCCCGACTTACGAGCTCGAGTCTTACGTGCTGGCGGAGTTGTGCCGGTCGGGGGTGTTCAACTTATCTTGATCTGTTGTCATTTGGCTTTGTTTTATTCCAACTGTACTGGTTTGCTTTATATTCTTGTTGTGTGGTAGATCTGTATGCTTTTGAACACCTTCTCTCATGGTTATATAAATACCAATTACCCAAGGTAAAAGGTGAATTCAAATTACAATTAGTCAAGTAAATGAATTAAATATGTGTTCATGTCAAGTTTAATTAGGTTTAAAAAATTATTACAAAACATTACGTACAAGTAACTCAGAATAATTTTGTACCAAAACCAAAGTCCTTGTGGAAGATTAATTTATTCATGTACTCCAAAAAATAAAAAATAAAAAGGTTTAACTTATTCATGAGACGATAGATTTAGAACATAGATCTAGATCTCTTGAATGCCAACTAAACTAATCTAGCTCGAATATTGATTTATTAATCAAGCCATAAGAAAGAATTTGATCACAAGTGGGATATCAATTATTTTGTTGGATTACAAAATAAAATTTTTGGTGCAGGGTTCGGCATATTTTTGTTTTGGGAATAAACAATTGTGTGCATAAAGATAAATGTAACTTGATACTTATTATATATGTGTTTGTGATTGAAGGAATCGAACTTCTGACCTCGAGATTATTAGATAGACAGGAAGAAGTGAAGAAGTTATACAATTGTTCATTACAAAAAAAAGCAAAACTTACTAGATTAGTTAAATTCAAAAAAATTTAGCTCTATTAATAATAATACTGTATTAATGAGTATTAATAATACAATATTAAAACGTATAATGAATATGGATGCAAATATTTTAAAATTTGCCTACATTTGTAATTATTTTATAAGAGGGGACTATCGAATACAATTTCTAAAAAAAAAAGTATTGAGAAAGGTATATTTACACTTATTCTTTGAGAAATTGACAAAAATAGACAACTTTTATCTCAACAATTTTAA
>JBBMKA010000022.1:10414103-10457612 GCA_037833695.1 Sechiopsis laciniata
AAAGGTTCAAGGAATCGAAAAGGTTCAAGGAATCGAAAAGCTAAAAGGAAGTGGTGTGCTCCAAGCACTATAAATAGAGCAACTGACTTTGGTTTCAAAGCATCTCAGTTAGAAGCACTTTAAGTTTGGTGTACTTACTCTAGTTAAATTTCTTTTATTCTTTTGTGGAGAGTAGGGCAAAGGGTGAGAGTAGTATAAACTTTGAAAAGATGGTTTATGTAACTGGGGTCAGGGAGAGAATTCTGTGTGATTGTAACAATTTGTCACAGTGAAAGTTCTTTCTGTCCATGGTTTTTCTCCGATTCGGAGTTTTTCCACGTAAATCTTTGTGTTCTCTATTTTGTTGTTTCCTTTTAATTTCTCAGTATTTTTCTGCTTATTCCTGCGGTAATTAGGGAAGGTTTTTCCCAACATATATATAAGTTAGATTGAGTCGCTATAATACATAAATTTTGACATATTGACGAATTGATCAACCCACAAATTTGAACTGTTAAACAAAATCATTTACCCAACCTAATTCGGACTATGTACGCCGTTAATGTTTGTTGTACTCCACTAATCAAAGTTAATCAGAATTTAGGTTCATAATTATAGCTAATCAATTGATAAATATACTAGTAACTATTGTTAAACAATGAGGTTCCACTTTCTTTTAAACAAGTTTACCAATGTGTAAGTGAGTTTGAAAAAAGAAAAAAGTATTTAAGTAATTAGTTATTCAATGAATGGATAGGTATATTATTGGGGAGCCATTTGGGGTCCCTTCCCAGTATTTGACTGGCCGGGTTTATTTATCCCGCCAGGTGGGTCTGTGTCATTTCTTTTTAGTCTATAGTATTTGGAGATGAGAAGTTTTGAACGTGTAACACCTTATTTATTATATTGTATATAATATCATTGATTTTTTTTTTTTGTTAGGATTTGCATCAAGTAATTAGTCTTTCTTTGTTTAGTTCAATCACAAAAGTAATGGATTTTTTAGCCGCTATATTATGTTGGAAGTGATAAACATTAGTCTATACAATTAATTGATCTGGTGTTTTTTTTTTCCTTAACGGTTTAGGGTTAAAAAAAAAAAAAAAAAAAACATCTTTGCAAGTTTCTATTATAAAATCTATTAAAATGTAAATAGTCATAACTAAAACAAACCTTTTTTTTAATGTAAAGTAAGTATTAAAACAAAAATGTTAAAAATTAAGAAACCAAAGAAAATAAGTATAAGATTTCAAAAAAAAAAGAAAAAGAGAGTAAGTATAAAGTTTAAGGAACGATATAGATCTTTTAACTGTACCGTGCATATTCTAAAAAATAAGAGTATAAATCATATTTTAATTAAGAAAATTTGTTGTAATTGAAAAGATTGGTGGTGAGTTGGTTTCATAGTTTGGCAGTAATTCAGTTCAGCACCACAGTTACAAATTTGATACTTAAAAATTGGTATTTGGTTCTCATTCAAATGAAAATAATAGTACCTTCAAATATAAATGGTAGCATCTCTAATTTGATTATAAAAATATTTTATGCCTAGCAAAATACTTTGACTTTTATTGTTTTCAATTAATTTTACTAGATTATTTTCAATCAAGTTAAATTCATAATTTAATTTGAAGTCATCAATTTAACTTGATTGAATCAATTTTGGTTATATTTGAAATTTTATAAAATTTTGAATTTTTTCCCTTTTTGGTATTTATGAAATACCCTCTTTAATGCTGCTTTTTTTATTGACAAAATAAATTCAATGTATTTTAATCTTAAAAATATATATTAACTTCATGCCCTCCAATAAAATCGTGCATTTTAAATCACATTTGAAGGGCATAAACAATTGAACAAAAACAAGAAATTCATCCTAGCCTCCAGGATGCTCTCCATACCATTTGTTCTATAAAACAAAATTTTAAACTATTTTTAAGAAATGTGATTGGACTTGTTATAATACGAAGATCATTTACTAACCCATTAGTTAAAAAATATAAAGTTTTTAAAAAAGAAGTTATTTTATCATTTCGAACTGAATTCCCTCTTTTTGAATTTTTCCCACTAGAATACCATCATTAAGTTTTTTTAAATGTTTAAAAAAAAAAAAAAAAAAAAAGAAGAAGTTTTATCATTTGGAACTGAATTCCCTCTTTTTGAATTTTTCCCACTAGAATACCATCATTATCCCCTATTTAGGCAGTGTACATGTATTCAAAAAGAGGAATTGGGTGAAAATTGAACTATAATTCAAACACCTATCTTACAAACATCAAATCTTTTAAGCATTTTCCAAGAAGATATGATTTATATTTATATGAAAATGTACAATTTAAAATTAATATAAGGAGGAAACAAAAGGGATATTTAATATATAAATACAAAAGAAGAATAAACATGATAAAATAAATGAAAAGAATGAAACTTTTGGCACGTGGAGGGGATCTCCATCCATGAGAACCAATCTTCAAATTTTAGTGAAATGATTATGTTTTTTACAAAAACGTTTTAGGGTCACAAGAAATATGGTTTGAATATTTAATGTAACACATTGTTTTGTGAGTTCAAAAAGTAACTATGATTATTTTTTCCCTTCTTAAAGGAACAAGATTAAAAGAATGTAAATCAAATAGTTGCGAACAAAAATTGCACTACTAAATGAACCTTGATTAGTAATAATAATTATAAAAAAAAAAAAAAAAATTGAAAAATAGATGCTACTTAGTTTAAATGTACAATATTAAATGGATGTTTCATAATCAATCTTGTATATCAATTCATCGTTTATCTTAAGAAAATTCAAAACTTTCAAAAGGCAAAGAATTGACTCGTTACTTTTTTAGATTTTTAAGTACATAGTCCATTAGGCATAAAAAAAAGCAGTTCTTACTTTTGCAAATGCTTCTGTCACACCACCCATGTATTTTAAATTTTAAAATTCTACCTAGGGGTATAAAATAGAACCTAAAGGGTATTTTATAACATCTCATATCTAAACTTTGAAAGTCACCATATGAGTTAAGTTTTCCTAGGGAATGAATCCAAATGAGATTTAACCCAATTTTTTATTTTATTTTGATGATTGTAAGTTAGAGCTTGGCTCACATATATTTGAGACACTACTGACATGTCCCTAAACTATTGCATTATAACACATAGAAGGAATGGATATACAGTTAGGAGTGTCTACAAGTTAATGTCACAAGTGAGTCTCAAACTCGGAACCTCAAGAGGAACATATTCTTGAATCTCAGGCCTTCGACCAACTGCACCGCCCTTGAAGGATCCAACTTTTAAAATTCATGGTTTATAACATTTTTTAATCACTTCTATCCTAAAATACACTGATCTCGCTCCCAACTCTTGCTCTTGTTTTTTTTCTTACTTAACAACTCTTTCTTTTTCTATATTTTTTACCACTCGTGTTATCGTTATTGATGCCTCTCAAATTCTTATTGAGACATAAACAAAGTTGTTCTATATTGGTTAAATAAGGAGAAAAAAAATTGTGGATATATAAGTAATAACAACTATTTCTCTAGGTATGAAGTCTTTTGGGAGAAACAAAAAACAAAATGACGAGAACTTATGCACAAAGTAGACAATATCATACTAATACAGAGATCATCCTAAGATTTATCCTTATCAACTCCCACTCTCTCTTGTCCATCCCCATCCTCCCTCTCTTTCATCTCTTGCGCTTAGTTCATACTCTCATAAGCGCTCACATTTTCATTTTTTTTCTCCCTTCATTCCTCTCTCTCGTTCTCCTCTTATTAGCCCACATATGTTATAAATATTAAGAGGTTTTTCTAATATGAGATAATAGTGAGATCATTCGTATCTCTTTTCCCTCTTGCTCATTTTCTCCTTCTCTCCCCTTTTTGTCTTCTTCCTCACAAGTTTGAGAAAGTGAGATTGTGAATCTAATATCAAAGAGTGATTTCTTAATACTAGGTGGGTTAGCTTTAATTTTAGTTAACTTGCACCTGCACATTTGATTTATGGTCACGGCTAAAATTAAATTTTCTAATATAATGATGTGTTTTTTTCAATAATTGGTTTATTGTACTGAACAAAGAGCAAAGTTGTAATAAATTAATAGTGTTGCTTAACACTTATCTTGAGCAGCAAAGCTTCCTGTAATCAATTAAGAAACTGCAACCACAGCAGCTTTAGAAGGAAGTTCAACCTAATTTCTTTTGACCTTCCTGCCCATCCTGCTAGATGAAATCTAGATAAAAAGATAATAAAATATAAATGTCAGGAAAAAAAAAAAAAAAAAAAAAAAAAAACTTTGAATCACATTCAACTAAATTCAAAATTCAAATAAGAATCTAAGGGCATAGCTTAATAATGACATGTGCTACTTTTCGAGGTTAGAAGTTCAAATCCTGCATACTGACATTTGTTGTTAAAAAAAAACATTATATAGCCATAAACATTACAATTTCTTTTCCTTTTAGAGTTCAACAACACAAGGAGGGAAGAGTTTGGAACATCTGTCCTTTTTGTTTTAACTAGTTGAGCTATGTTCAACTGATCAAACACATGTTCCACAATACAGCTTTCAGCCTATAACGTTAGAAAATTCTCAATTAGATAACAGGTTTTGTGGTCGAAAGTGGCTCGAATAAAAATACTTGCATTTTTCTTCATCTGTCAATTCATGGTAGGAAGAACTCTTGGGGATGAAGTAGATGATTGTGATAAAACACGAAAGAAACAGCTGCAGTTCTAAATCAGTTAGACGAGTCAGGGATTGTCATTTGTTCTATCAGTATCAGATAGATTCTTCATTCAGACAAGGTTTTCCTTCAAAGCAACTAAAGATTAAGAGAACTTCAAAAAAAAAAAAAATGCACATGAACAAGAATAATCCTCTAGCTAAAAATACGTTTTTTAATTTGATATTTGTGTTTATCTGGGTCAGCCTACGTGCAACTTGATTATTCTCACGGTACATACTATTTGACCCAAAAATATTTATAAGTTGTCAAGGAAACCCATAGGAAACTAATTTCTAAGTAGGGTCATCATGAATTGAACTTATAACCTTTTGTTTTCCAAGGACCTCTTGACTACCAAATCAACCCATAATGATGATTTAGCTGAAAATACTTAGAATTTGATATTCTCTACTATTGCAAAAAATCCTAACAAACAGCTATGGGTGTACAAAAGAACCAGTAACCTGACAAACCTGGACAACCAAAACCGTAAGGGTTGGATTGGTTGTTTTTCTTCTTTGAATTGAGTTCAAGCTAAGGAGAGCCAGAAGATTCAGTTCGATTCGCGGGTTGATGAAAATATTTGGCTCGGTTCAACTCGAACCGAACCGAATACTTAATGACACAATGGTGGTAGGGTTGGTTAACTTTTTCTTCCTCTCAAGTTCGAGCCTTGCATGCACCACCTTTATTAAGTCCCAAGATTGAGCCCAGTAGCCAACCTTTTACCTTGGTGATTATTTTTTTAACAAAAATGCATATTGGTGTGAAGGGATGAATTCGACCCACCCTAACCTGAAAGGATAGGGTTGGGTTGTTTCTCTAACTGGGTTGGGTTGTTGGTCCAAAAGCTACCCTTAACCTTACCCAACTCAACCCGCAGTGTACAACAAATAGCTGGAGAAGTGGCAAAAACATTAGTAATTTTTACTTTTAGAAGTAAACTATACTTTCATAGCAATCAAAATAAATGATACTGTTTGCACAATAACAACACCTTCACCAGCATGCTTTATAGTGTTCAGGCTCAAAACCAATTCTCATTATGTCTGAAATAGAGTTCCATCATAACTACATATTTATAGATTGTAAATATTACAACATGAATTGCAGAGGAGCCATTGCCAACTTTGCTAGCTTTTGTTATTAAACAGTTTCTGTTTGTCACGACTCATGATTGGTGGAAGAAAGCTAAAAGCCAATTGGTTCATTCTGGGGTTTCTTTTGCACCAAAATATTTGGTTTAAAAAACCCATACCAACTTTCAAGGAAAATATTGAAAAGCAAAAGCCTAATTATCAGATATGTTCTGGTATTCTTTGTTTCTATCACCTCTATGAGAATAATTCTTCCCTAATCCAAAGTCCTTGGGCGGTTTTTTCTCTTTTTCCATTCTTGCAATTCCTTACTCTGTCCTTGGACTTCAAGATATTATCATTATTATTATTCAAGATACTTGCTTTTCTCTAGAAGGAATATGTATCTTTATGCATATGTCTGTTTTTCAAGGATGACAATGACTAACATGATGCAACCTTAATTAAACTTTAGATCTTTACCAACATAATAATGCAGGGTCAAGCAACAATGTTTTAACACCTATGTCAGTTAATGAATTTGAGTAAATAAATGAACAGGTACAGTGCTTAAAAACTTGGGTTTTGAAGATGTACTCTCATTAAGATTTCAAGTTCGAAATTCACATCATTTTTTGATTTCTGCAAAAAAAAAAGAAAAAAAGAACAGCACAGAAGAATTGCACAAGATTCATTCTTGTGAAGCATACAGGACTTTAAAACAACTATATCAAAACTTTCATTTTAAGAAAATTCAGCACAAAAGTTTTGAGACCATGGTGTTAACCTGAATTACTACTAAACAATGAAACCATTAGGCCACCGTTCCTTTCGATTTTAATTCAGCACAGAAGTTTCATTCAAGAAAATAAGTGAAAAAAAGAAACACTTGGATTGATTTGGACCAATGCTGAAACTTTCACGTTTGATAAAATTGATTCAGTTCTATGGGATTAAGCAATATTTCTTCTTGTTCTGCACTGAACGCCAGCCACTCAACAAGCTCTTAGAGCTTCCAAAACCATTATAGAGTAGCTTAGAGGTCAAGGGGTAATGGGTTCAATTTATAGTGACTATTGTTGAGCACGACTCTTTTGTAGGAAACACTAACATTTTTTATTGAGACCACTTTAGAACTCACACTACAAAATCATTCTAGAACTTTTTTTAAGACACTTTGTAGGACACTACAACACTTGCTTTTTCTTGGATAAAAAAATATGGTGGGGGTTGAGGAGTATTTATAGTGTGGGCTAGACAATGTAAACCACACATTTGTATCCTACAAATATCTAGAAACTTCTAAATTATGGACTTTTACTTTAATTGGCTAATTAATATTTTTTTTGATGATTGGGCTCTCATAATTATTGGGCAAAATTCCATTAGGCTAGTGATGAACTTTTAACAACTACTTACCAAGAAATTAATTTCTTATGAAATTCCTTGACATCCAAATATTTTTGGGTCAGACGGTATGATTTGTAACATTAGTCAAGATGCATGCAAGCTAACACATGTTAAAATGAAAAGAAAAAATACGCAAAGAAAGAACCCATAACCACAAGATTCATGTAAACAGAGCTGGTACTAGGCGAAAAACTGAGATAATTTATTTTAGAAAAATATTTACATTATGCCCGGGCATTATATATAAAATAATGCCTACCTATGTGGCTCAATATAAGCCACAATCTATTTAATTTTAAATTCAAAAGATAAAAAAATAAAACAAAAATAAATAAATTGTGGCTCATATTGAGCCACATAAGTGGGCATTATTTTATGCATCATGCCCGGACATTATGTAAATATTTCTCTTTATTTTAACTTCAAATGACCACCCAGAAGATTACAATATTTTAAATAAATAAATGAACCCTAAAAAACATACAAAATGAACATTGAAACTAAAAGCTGAGACATAAAAACACGCATGTGACAAACAGGGATGCGTGTGAGCCATTCTAATGCTTCAGATCCATTTTCAAACATCCAAAATTGGCAATTAAAAACTAAAATTTGTCTTTCAAACAGATCTCGAGAAGAGACCAAAAAAGAAAACGAAAGACATCAAATCTTAAATTAAGCCACATCTGATAACCTTTTATTTTAAGTTTTTTTAAGAATTACAATTATTTACTAATATATTTCTTTATTTGCAATCTATTTTTCAAAACTAAAAGAAAGAAAAAAAAAAAAAAAAAAAAAAGTTGTTGCGGAAACTGCTTCTCATTAAACCGCTGTAATTACAAAACAATTTGTGCAACTGATTTCTGTTTTTCAAATTTATCCAAGACTTCAAAAGTGAAAACTAAACAAAAAAAAAACTAGAACTTAGTATCTCATGTGATTTACAATTCATTAGACTAGCATCAAAACCTCACTTGCAGAAAATACTCTTTTTTGTTCTGATCTCCACGAGTCCTCTACGGTTAAAAAAGTGGTTACCCATCTCGAGTAAATATATCCTCGAGCAATTTATGCACACATCAACCATTCTCAGTATGTATACTAGGTGACCCACAACATTTTAATATCAAGAAATCCCACAAAAAATTAATTATGGGATAGATGAATGCCATGAATTGAATTCATTACCTCTTAATTACATACGTCCCTCTAATGAGAATTCAATTGCTAGTTATAAAATAGTCTAAGCAAGCTTCAAACGCAACCGTCACCCTAACAATTAGAGCTCAAATAATCAATTTGTAGCCCGTCAGAAAGTTCCACCCTAACCACCAATCTCAAACTAAACTTAGCATAACGAGACGATTTAAAAGGAAAAAAGAACTACGCAACACAAGAACTTGCAAATTATAATAGCGTTAAAAGATAGAAATTCAAATTTTTTAAATTCTTCATTTAATAATGAACCCAACAATGGTTTAAATAGACTACTATAGATGACCTAGTTATAAAAGAAAAATATGGAAAATAATATTTAATCTAATCCTAAAATGAATAAATAATTAAAAAGATCAAAATACTAAAATAAACATACAAACTGGATTGTATATAAAATACAAGTCAAGTTTGGAGTTAAATTAATTAGAATTGGTCATTGTAATGATGATGCGCCAATTGAGATGATGATGTGCATTGGGATGCTGCACCGCCAACTAGGAAAAGTGCTGCCAATTGGATGAGTGCTTCCAAGCCAATTGTGTTGGGATGCAAACAAAGTATCCCACATTGGTTAGATGAGGAGAAAATCATGGGTATATAAGTGATGACAACTATCTCCATTAATATGAGCCTTTTGGGAGATGCCCTAAAACAAAGCCATGAAGGTCTAGGCCCAAAGTGGACAATATCATATCAATGTGGAGATTTGGGTAGGGTTGTCATCCTTATCAATTGGTATCAGAGCAGTGCCTCAAACATAACCATAACGATAAATTGCCCCGGTGTAGAAAGGGAGCTTTACCAGATTTACCATTTGGTCTGGTTGTGAGCTAGACAAATTGACTAGCAGTGTCCTCTCAAAAGAAGAAGAGTTAGTCGGATATAATAGTCGTTATCGAATGCATCTATTGACTATTTGAAGGGAAGATCATGAGTATCTAAGTGATGACAACCATCTCCATTGATATGAGGTCTTTTGAGAGATGCCAAAAAATAAAATTTAGGTAGGGTTGTCATCCTTATCAAATTGGATAAGCCAATTAGACGAGCCCTGCTAGGGCCAATTGGGAAAGAAGATGCTGGGGCCAATTTTAGAAATTTGGTCAGGCACTGAATGATGGTCAATGGGATTGGATGAGAAGATGATTTTGATTGGATTTTTTTTTTTTTTTTTGAAAATTTATGAATCTAAATATGATGGTTTGTATTTTCTAGGTTTTGAGGTGAGCAAAAGCAAATAGAAGTTATTAGAGAATATGAGGTTTCACCTCAAAACCAATTAACAATGAGAAGAGTAACTCATATCTCTTATAAATGCTTGTAGACTTCCCACTTTTCTAATGTGTGACAATTGTGAGATCCTAACATGTCTCTCAAGATTGTGACTCTTTTGGGCTCACCAATCTTGAATCGGATCTCAATTTCATTTTTATTGGACCGATACCCGTTTGGACTTTATGGGCTCTGATATCATATTAGAGAATATGGAATTTCACCTCAAAACTAATTGACAATGAAGAGAATAGCTCATATCTCTTTTATATTGTTATGAAATCTTCACTCTTTCCGATGTTGTATAATTGTGTGATCCTAACAGAAATTGCAAGTTATCAGCGCTTAGGGCATTAAAAGAGAAAATCCAGAGGGCGTACCTGGTGGAATGCAAATGGGAAGGTCCAGTTGGATCATAGTTGATCACAGAGTAGCTTTCAATGGCTGGCCTGCAATAAACAAACATCCACTTACGTGAATTTGAAAATGGCGTTCGGCGTTGGTTACCGAAGGTGCCAATGCGGCCGGAAGCACATTTGTCCCGAGCTTTGTTGACGAATGCTCAATCCATTAACGCGAAACTCAGAGGGCTTTTTAAGCTTCCATGGAAATGGGCAGTGAGCTCTTGTTAAGTTCTATACTGTCATTAAATTAAACTACTATTTTTGTTGATTAAATTTTAGTACGTACATCAAAATCAAAAATTGGTGTTCAAGTTTATGGGTGGTTGTGTTGGTTGGTGGTAATACGTTAAACAACATGATTACGACTTTGATCTTTAAAATCAATATTTCATTCTAAATTATTTGAGAGATCTCCTTCTCCCATTTATACTAAAATAATAATAATAATTAGTGTTATTTGTCATGAGGTTGGGTTTAAAGTCTCTCGAATGGTTCGATAATTTCTTTATGAAAAGCAAAATTGAGATCCTATGTTTGATATTCTTTTATCATATTAGAACTAGACATTTAAAAAGACGTGGATCAAAGTTTTTTTAAAAATAATAATAATAATAATGTTACAAAAAAATAAATTAAAAAATATCAAAATAATATTTTAATTAGTTAAGTTATTGCTTTTGTTGCGTTCAAACATTTTGAATTTTAGGGGAAAATGAACTATTATTTAGAGTACTAGGATCCGCTTACGGGCATCTGAATTATTATCATAAAAAATACCTAACTCTACAATATTTGTATGGTTGCCTATTCAAATAAAAATGATTATCATATAAATGTTAAAAAATGCTCAAAAAATAAAAAAGAATATGACATACGAGATGATATTAAATTTCATATGATATAGGAGAATACAAAGACTCAAATAATTATTACAATTTAAGACAATTGATTTTCATATAAAAGAAATCTACCCCGAACAAATCCATATTTAATTTTCAACAATAGAGCTACATCAAACGATGGAAGATACCAAGAAGAGCAATAACTCACTAAAAGATCATGAATTTAAATCTCTCGGCCTCAATTATTGCTGAACTAAAAAAAAACAGTGAAAGAAGACGATACACCCCAAGTTCGGTACAGCAATGGCCTTCATTTTTATTTCGAGCACTTGATGAATGATGATTCCCTCTACATTTTTTTCCATGAATTGTATTTGAACTATATAATTGATTTTTCTATATCGTAAACAGTGATGTAATGTGGTATTAAAGCCCTCATTCGAGGATGGCTTACGTTTCGAAAATGCGGTTGCGGCAGGTTGGGTTGCACGGATAAGGACAGTCAATCTTCTGGAATGGAGTCCTGTCATAAAACCAGTCTCCAACTGCCTTTGCAATGGGCTGCATTTTCAAAATTGATAAAAAGAGTTGGTACTTTGAAGAGCAAAGGAAACAACATGTTTTCGATGTCGGTCGACCGATAACTGCTGCTTACCGTCTTATTCAGCATGGGCGAGTCTGCCCTAAACCACGTCTCCTGCATTTCAGTTTGGCAATGAGCATAGCAAGAATCTATGAACAATCCTCTTGATAAAGAGCTTCCAATGCCACTCAATGCACTCAAAAACTGAACCCTGAAATCTAAATCAAAACCAGAAATATCAGAACACGCTTTTGAATGGTTTGAAGACTGCTGAGAGAGCTTGATTCTACCTTGCATTATTCGAAGCTGAATAGGCGAGCAGTTTTTAATGTCGAGCTTGCAGTCGTGCCAAGTACCGTGTGGATCGGCAACACCGGGAGCCAGAATATTCTTTATCTGGATGGTTTCAATAGCATTCATTCAGAAAACAATAGAGCAGCAAACTCAAGCTCGAAAGTCCGGTTCTTTATATGTTTTAGATGGGCTAGAGTTCAGAAAGTATTGGTTTCTAATGACCTTTTGAGCTATAAAACTTACTAACCTGCCATGAATCATAAGCTGCATTTACAAGAAAGATTGGAGTTTGAATGAGCTGAACCACATTTTGGGGAAAGAAACACTGCAGAAGTTTGCTTGAGAAGCATTAATTAATATATAACTCGAGATTTCGTAAGAACAGTTCTCGAGAAACAATGAAACAAAAAACACGATGTATTGAACTTACCAGCTCAGGTTTCATTTTTGAAGTGCATGATTCAGGCAAATTCCCAGCAGAACCCTGAACAGTTTTGAGAAAGCAAATCAAAGTTGATATCATTAAATTCATAAGATCCCATAAGAAAACCCCATTTCTTGTATGGTAAAAGGATCGATCAGCAACGCCAAAAATAAGGGTTGTTGTGACCATATAAAAGTTGAGATCGATAGATCATGGAGCTTACATGAATGGTAACGATGTCGCTAAAGAAGTCTTCAACATGATGTGCTCCAGAGACATCTTTCCTGGTATTTAACATTAAAACAATAGATCAACAGTTAAAATCTATCAGCAGGTACAACAAAAGCCGAGATATGACAAGTGATTCGAGCTTACGCATTGATAAAGTAGCCTGCATCTGAGAGGCACTTTACTTTAGCAGTTGGAGGAAGTAGGGACCTGAAGTTATCACACTGCAAAATGGAACTTAATCCACCCGCCGAACAGCCCGAGAGAATAGCCTGTATTAGCAATATCGAATCAATGAGAGGAGATTATTTATATAGATCATAATGTGCAGTAACAAAGAAAAAAGTTCAGTTAATACGTTTTTTGCATTTTGCATTCCCTCGGCGAGTAGGCTATCGATAACAGCACGAAAAACTCTTGCTCCTCTGAAATGTAAATTAGTAACCTGATCCAATGTATCATCACTATGTAAAAAACGCCAAGGAGAGCTGGATTTCATTCATTCTCACCTTATAGGTCAGTAAAGGAATCTAAACTTTCAAATCTTGAAACCATTGCGACTTACGGGATCAACAGCTTCAACATCTCCAGTGAAAGAAGATCCATCACAGTACCGAACCTTAATTCTGTTCCAGTTATAAAAATCTGTAGTGTTGTATTAGTTAATTCCTTAACAGCGTTCATTTGAGATAAAAGTGAATAAATAGATTTAAATTGTTCATCCAGGGCCATACCTGGATTGAACTGTGGTTTATCACTCAAAATCGCCGAGAACGCAAGCTCGGGGAGCATTTTCCGAGACGAACCTAAACGGGTGCCCTTGCGTTGGAGGCAAGTTGTGACATTGTTGCACCATCCACCTCCCTATGAAAGAAAGGAAATTGAAATTATCACAACAAACAATCAGTAGAATCGAATGTTCTTGAACCGAATTTGTCGAATCCTGTTCGAAAGTTAAGAGTTCATCATAGCTTCAGTCAATCTCTAAAATTTACAACAGAAATCTTGCATATAGTTTCTAATCCAATTGATGTTACCTCTACAAAAGACTCCATTACTTCAGCTCAAAGAGAAAGAACAAACCTCGAGTTGAATCAACCAATTGTCGATCCCAGCTCCGAACCCCTCGCTTAAGTGATAAGCTGGAGGACTTCCATCCAAACAAACTGCACAGTTGTTCACAAATCACACTGTCTCAAGTCAATCAACAAAACTAAACCTCTTCAAGATTTTCATAATGAAAGTGGAAGTAAATTCATGACAAAGTTTCAAGGCCTCATTTGATAACCATTTGACTTTTTGTTTTTAAATTTTTAAAATTTAAACTTATTTTCATTCAAATTCTCTACAAATGGATTTATCTCCTTAAGTATTTGAATCTTAACCAAATCTTAAAAATAAAAACTAAGTTTGTGGAAGCTACTTTTTTTAGTTTACATATGTAAAATATAGATATCAAAGTAAGGAAAATCATAAATTAGAGTACACTTAATTTTAAAAAATAAAATGATTGTCAAACGCACAACAAATCAAACACTGAAGTGAATCGAGATGCTCGAGTTTCTTACCAGCTCCCATAACAGCAGCATCTTGAACATAAGTAATCCCCACATTAAGACACTTTGTTTTAAAGAAAAACTGTAAATATGCAATAAAAAATAGCCATAAACCAAAGTTTTCACAAGCCATCTTCTTCCTGCACAGATAACCAAAAGCCATTCACATACAACAGCAAACAGTAACAATCATAAGTCCCAAAAAAAAAAAAAAGTAAACTAACAAAACATGAAGCCATTTTTTAGGTAAAAAAAAGAAGAATCTAAAAATGGATTCATCTTGTTAGCTTAATTAACAAGCAACCCAAATGCACAAAAACCAAAACAAACAAGAAATCATCTAAAAACCCACCAAACACAATACAAAAAATAGATTAACAGAGACCCAAAAAAGAAAACCCACATGGTGACACAAAACATGAAGAACACAAAATGATTAATCAAAAAAAGGAAGAGAAAAAAGAAAAAAATGCTAAAAATACCTCAAAACAGAAGGTGAAGGATGGAAAAGTCAGGTATGAATGGCGAATCGAATGGGTGAAGTTTCTTCTCTAACGTTTTTAATGGGAAAATCGAAATGTGGGTTTGTTTTGTTTATATACAGAGATTAATGAACAATGAACGAAGATTTATTTTTCCATAATTTGGACTGTGTCCGCATCGAACCCGAGAACCAACAAACAGTAATTCTAATTCCAAGACCAACTGAATCGGAGTAAAGAATTGCTTGCCTGACCCGACAAGGATTTGGGCTGACCCGACTTGATGAATCTTATTGTTGTGGGCCCATGCCCTCCTTAAGCTGCCAACGTCCTGCTTAAATGTAGGCTGAGATTAAAAAGAAAAAAAGACAACGAGAAATTATTCGGTGGATGGATGCCCACCGTATAAGCTATGCATACTTTTCTTTTTTCAAATACTAAAAGTAGATGTCGGTCAAGAATAAATTCTTTAATTCTTTTTTGTTTTGGAAAAATGTATTTTTTGGATAAAGTTTATAGTTAATTCCTATATTTTTAGGAGAAAATTTTGGGTGCAATCCAAGATGCACCCTCACCGTAATGTTGTATCTTTGGTGTCACGTAATTCTTTTTTTTTTTTTTTAATTTATATTTATTTTTAAAAAATTAAAAGAAAAAAGAAGATGTGTAACTTTGATATCACGGTGAGGGTTACACTCAAATTCTTCTCTATTTTTAGTTTTTCTTTTTTTTGGATTCATAATTCATGTGTTTTTTTTTAAAACATAAAATAAACTATAGCGAAGGGGATGAAAATAACCGCAATTTCAAAAAATAAAAAACCCAAATACACACACATATATTATTGTAAGAATTTATTTTCCTTGCCTATCTTTAAAAGTTCTTTCAGTTTTATTTTTTATTTAATAATATTTCGTGACGAGTATCTGAATCAAATTATTAGATTATATAATCTACATTTTTTTAGTTAGTTTATTGTGGTAACTCTTCATTTTTAATTATTTATTTTTAACTCTTTAAAATAACTCATTTCTAATCATTATTTTTTTAACTATTCAAAATAACTACTCATTTTGAATCGACATTCAAATAAGTTATTGCCTCTAACTTTTGTACAAAAAAAAACTGCATTCAAACGAATTTTTTCCTACAATTCTCAATCGTTAACTATTTAAAATAAATTTTCAAACTAACTTTTCATCCAAACACTTTTATGGGGTGAACAAATTTTGATATGACCTTTTTAATTTTGTGCCAATTGAATTTCGATTTTGTTCGCATGCCGTATATATTTTATTTATTTAATAATCAGAAATTTAATTTACAAAATGTAGCAACAAAGTGGTGGCAAGAATTGGCATGGTTATACAGGTGACCTTTTTTTTTTTTTTTTTTTTAATTTCAATTCTAGTTTAGCCATAGAACCTTATAGGGTGGCTCATCTTTTGCCTCCTCTTTGCTCTATTATTTTGATAATATTTGCTGCCTTCAATTTTTACTTCAATAAGTTGTCAATATCATAATAGAAAACTAGAACTACCTACAAGAAATTCCATTTATTAATGGTTGTCTCAAAAAGTTATAAAGGTACGTTTTTAGATTATTTAATTGGTTTCGTTTGAGAGTATATATTTAAAAGTAGTTATGATTTTTTTTAAAAAGTAGGTATGAATTAAAATAACAAATTGTAAGTTACATCTCTAGAAAAAATATTTTATATATATATATAGATATATAGATCAGTTCTAAATTAGAAAAAAAAATATATATCTATTTTAACCTACGAGAGAAAAAGGAAAGAGGAGAAATCAGGTGCTTAACAATGCTCACATGTGAATGGTCGTGATTGACGGAGATGGAATTTGACGGTCGTGATGCATGATCATGGGGAACATTGATTGACGGTGATCGAGTGAGATGGGACCCAGAGAGGATTGGTTATTCGGTGATCATTCGTCGCAGACAATACCTGCCGTTTCCCATCAACTTCAAAAAGCTGCTGTCCAATAAACGCGTCAATTTTTTATTCCAACTCGCCAATTTCTTTTTACTTATATTTGTTTTTATTATTTTGAATAAAATTTAGAGAAAATTGGAGAAACCATCATAAATTATACGTTTGTAACATCCACACTTATAAATTAATTTCTAAATAGGTGATTATTATTGATTAAATTTATCACTTTAAGTATTTCAAAGTCTTCTTTATCATTAAACAACTCGATGATGATTTTTTCTTCTTGAACTTTATTTCTTATCTAAAATTAAAATTAAAAAAAAGGAAATAATGTTAGGGACAACAAACAACCACAAAACTCCAATGGATATGATATTGTAATATTGTTTACTTTAGATCTAAGCCCTCATAACTTTATTTTTTGTTTCACCAAAAAAATTGCATATTAATAAAATTGTTGTCCTCTCTTTATATTACTCAAGATATTCCTCTTAACTAAGTAATATAGGACACATTATTATCGAGTAAATAAAATTTCCTTTAATCAACCAAAACGGAATAACGGAGGAAGATGTATACATTGAGATGGATAAGCTTTCTCGTTGAAAAAATATAACCAAGAAAAAAAAAAATCTAAGGTCCAAACGTAATAACTCAACAGTATTAGCTCATGAATTAGAAGTTCATAATAATAATAATATTATTATTATTATTATTTTAAAAAAATCAAGCTTGCTGAGACTAAGGTTGGTTCTTCATTACTGTCATTGCCGAATAAGAACACACTCCTAATTTTAGATGGCTTTCAATCAACAGTTTCTAGCAATACTACTTCAAAAAAGAAAATAACTTCCTTTTTTTTTCTAATTTATAAAATTTTAATTGGCGTTGTAATCTCATTTGTTTTCCTAAGTTTTTCTTTTAGTTTTACTTATATTCTATGTTTAGGTGGGTAATGAATTCGTTAATTGAATAATACAATAACTTCATTTCAAAAAAAAAAAAAAAAAAAAAGAAACCCCATGCCTATACATTTCATTGACATCTATCTTTTACACGTTGAATTAATTTAGTTAGTTAAAATACTATTTATGTTCTTGTATTTTGGATTTCATTCCATCTTTGTTCATAACTTTACATGTCACATCCATCTCCAATATCGTCTTATTTTTTTTTTCGGTTGTTTTTTTTTTTTTTTTTTTTTTTTTACCAAAGGAGTGAGAAAGATAAATTGAGGTTGAAGGAGAAATAAGCAATTTTTTTAAGATCACAATTTTACTCTCGTTAATCACTCAAATTTAGCAAGAGATTAGTTGCAATATTTATCAAATTTTAAAAGGTCTAATTGATCAAATTACAAATTTAGAGATGTAATTGTTATAAATATTATAATTTATGGGTGTTTTGTGTCATTTTCCCTAAAATTTACTATTTATTTTTTAACCTCTCTTTTTTCGTATTTCTATGGATTCTTGCTAACAAAATCATAACTTCAGTCATATTATACCAAATAAGGATGCCTACGCAACCCAAGCCATAAAAGTTTGAGTTTTTATTTTTTATTTTTTTTTGAAAAGATAAAGATTGAGTTATAATTTTATTTAGGTTTGATGAATTATAATTTGATAGTTTTTGTTAAGTTGATCATTTTTCGATTTGATTAATTTTTTTTGTTCGTTCAATTAAACTCAATCCAAGCTAAGAATAATATTATATATGTGTGTGTAAAATTAATTAATAAGATGAATTCTTAGTATATTGCTAAGAAACATACACTTATAAGATAGGTAATCTAGGTTTATGTACAGTTGTCTATTTTTTATACATATTAACGGAATATGAATTGAATATTAGAGAGGAGAAACAGAAATTAACACTAACTCAATAACTCAATTCAACTCAACTCGAATGCATAAAGAGGTGATTGGATGAAGTTTTGATGAGAAGTTATTTTGAGTAGTTAAAAATTGAGAGTTGTAACAAAAAACTCGTTTGGATGTGGTTTTTTTTTATAGAAGAGTTAGAGTCAAAAGCTTGTTTGGATGTAGATTTAAAATGAGTAGTTAAAAAAAGAATTATTAAAAATGAGTTATTTTGAATGATAAAAATGAATGATTAGAAATAAGTGGTTAGAAATAAGGAGTTATTTTGAGTAGGTATAAATAAATTATTAGAAATGAGGAATTATTTTTATTAGGAAAAATGATGAATTATTTTGAGTAGTTACAAAAACTCGTTTGAATGTAGTTTTTGAAGGAGGAGTTAGTCATTCCTCAATCTAAAACCTCCTTAAATATGATAAACAAACATCTCCTAAGAGTTGAGTTGTTATAATATATAGGGTTGTCTTCGAGAGGTGGGGCAGTTGATTGAAAATGTGGGCTTTGAGATATACTCCTTTCAAAGGCTCAAGTTCGAATTGACTCGCTTTTGACATTAATTTATAGAAATTAATAATTGTGTTTTCACTCTTTCGATGTATTTGCGAGTTGCACAGGATATCATGAGAGCTCAATTTGAATTGGTCTATGAAAATCTCTAAATTAAGAGTTAGCGGACACTAAGATTAGGTAGCTATTTTATTAAAATATTTAAGATGTGCGCAAACTAATTCAACAAATAGATATAAAATAAAATAATAATAATAACATGAAATGTACATGTGTCCGTGTGAATACTTTTATTCTTTTTGTTGGTGTGTTTACTACAAGTCGAAAATTGATTGATAATTGGGCCCTATTTCAAAATGAATAATATTATATAATGAGTACAATTCACAAGAAAAATTTAAGAAATAGGTAGTTGGTTGTATTGGTTTGTACTTGAATTTGTATGTAAGTTAGAAGTCAAAAAGGCAAGGTTTTTTTTTTTTTTTTTATAATAATAAATAAATATATGTTTTTTGAAATAATATATACATATAAGTAGGGATAAAAAAGAGTGGTGGATGATGATTGAAGAAAGTTCCTACTTATGATCTTATGGACGTGAGCGATTAGGACATGTATCCCACCGACATGGTTTTGGTAAACAAAGTAACATGGTCTCTTTGTCTTATTGAATTATAATTTAACTACTTTAAAGCTCCTCAAATGTCTCATCCAAATTAAATAAATATTAATCTCTATTTTTCTTTCTCAATCAAGAGGTATAGTTTTTTAATTTAAAAAAAAAAAAAAACACAAAATCAAGAGGTATACTCAATTTTAAATTTACTATTATTTCAAAAAATAAACAATTAAATTTACCGGCTACTTAAAAGAGAATAGTAAATCACAATTGAGGGGATGTATCAATTTTCATTTTAAAAGTTAATGATGGTTAACCATTATACGTTAACTTAATAGTTAAAAAAGGTCTCGAAAATTTAAATTTTATAAGTTAAATTTATGGTAATCACCTTTATTTAAAAATAATTTTTTACAATTTTATTTAACATTCAAATGATATAACATCGTGTAATGTTTCATGAAAAATAGTTGAGGTGGCTTGATGAATTTATTTATTGTTTAAGTAATCATTAATTGAATATGGAATTATTTGACATCGAATGATCAAAGAGTCATGGTTCAAATTCCCCACTCTCAATTATTATAATCTTTAAAAAAAAAATATTAGTTGAATATAAAATTTATTTAGGAAAATTTATCATACAAGTAAAATCAGAAAATAATTATAAATTAGGTCATTTAAACAAAATTAACAAATTAACCATTGTATTATTGATACTAATTGGTATTAATATTTAAAATACAGGATTAAAACGTATTAATTGTTATAAAGTTAAATATTTTTAAATTTAACCACAATTATTTTGTGATAATAGTTAATCGAGCACAGTTTCTCCTTATTTTAAAGGTGTCTTTTTTTAGTTAAATGATTCTTTTAGATAATTCTATTATACAAATATATTTTTTAAAAGTATTCTTTTTGTAAAAAAAAAAGACACACTACTTTAGTATTTTCTCACAAAATATTCCGATGTTCCAAAATTTAAACACATTTAATTAACTAAAGCACTGAAAATTTGTGGAAAACGCTCCTGGCGATAAAAATAACACTTTTTACGAAAAATAAAGTAAAATAAATAAATAAACCCATCTACCCACTTGAAACCACATCACTAAAATACAATTTTAGGCTAATGAAATGAGATTAGGATTGGATGGATATACCCTTTTTAGAATTTAAACTTATTAATTAAAAAAATTTAGTACAAATTGAGAAATGGAGAACCAACAAATTCTACATAGGACGCTAGCTGATGCTATCAAATAATATAAGAGGCAACTATTGATTATCAAGATCAAAATCGTGACTGTGATGTTGAATTGAATTAATACTCAACAATAAAATCACTAAGCTATTAACCTTTTCCGTAAAAAAAAATCTTATTTTCTTTTGAATAAAAAGGTATACTTGTTACGGCAAGATCAAATCTATCACCATCCTTAATTAAAACATAACTTTAAATTAAATGAATCAACACAGTTACTCAAACCAAACACAGAGTTTAATTAAGCATATTTCCTACTATTTGTGAGAGATTAATGTATCATATAAGTAATACAAGTATATAAAATATACATTAAATTTTTTTTTTTTTAAAGATGATAATTTAACTAACGAAAGAAAAATGATAAATTAAAAATATGGTATATTATTATCTTTACGAATAGAGAAAGTGAGTACTTCTAACAAATTACTCAAGTTTTGCTATTAAAATATAAGCGATGGATTTTTTTTAGTACAACAAGCAATAGAAGTTTAAATCCACCACATATATTATAATCTCAAACCATTTTTTTTCATTAATATAAATACTTGAGAATAGAGATATCCATATTGTTGATGATGAACTTTTTAAAACCATTAATATTTGTCATGTGAGGAATAAGGTTAAAAATACTTTGGGTGGTAGGAAAGTCCAACATGATTCTTCTCTTTCTTTATAGTTCCTTGAGTTGTTTGAATCAATCAAGTAGTTGAGCAGTCACCACTTAATTAAATGAGAGTTCAGCAAAACTTGGGTTGCATGCAATGTTTTTCTTCATGTGATTATGATTTATTGAAAACAATAATAAGTGAATTATTTTTCAATCTTGTGGATTTTATCAAAGTATATATAATGTTGTGCATTTTCATATTTATTTTGTAAGTTAGATGGAATTGAAATTGTGTATTGGGGCTTATTGGGAGATTTGGGGTCCTATGGTAATGAGATTAAATTAGATGCATTTTTAATTGCTTTAGTTTAAGTATTCATGGTGGTTGGATTACTTGATTCTATGTGTTTTATTTTCATGGCACTTTTATAATTTTGTTTTTTGGATTTATTCAAATTTAAAATTCAATCTAATAATTCATTGAAAAGTTTATAATCGAGATGATTTGAAATGCTAACAATACGAATATGATAATTATTATTATTGTTTATTTTAAATACTCATTTTCTTAATAAAAATAGGACGGTAGATTAAATTAGATTTCTTCCTTAATCATTTAGGATCTATTGAAAACGACCTATTACCTAAGTTTTTTTTTTAAAGATACTCATATAATTAACTATATGGGCATGTTGAAATAATTTAATGCCGTTTCCTAATAAAATTATAGCCCATAAAAAAACTATAACATCACATAATTATGGAGATTGCATACTTTTATAGGTTTTATAAAAGGATGTTATAAAAGTATGCAATAAGTATACAATTAAGATATCAAAGGAAAAAAAAGAGATAAAAGAAAGATCTCTAATTTAAAATAAGTCTTTATAATGAGATCTCTATTTTAAAATAATAATGGCCAAAATAATTTTGATGGCATTATATATATATTCGCATTTCGAACTACATGAATATAGCTATTTTTCTTCGATATTTTGTAAAAATCCTATAATATTTGAATATCAAAAAATCCATTTAGATTTGAAAATGTTTATTAAGAAGCCATAAAAGAGAGGAAGAAATTATGTCTTCTCAAAAAAAAAAATAAAGGAAGAAATGTTTATTGTATGAAGAAGAAAATAAAGGTGGAGGTTACATCATGTGCTACAACACCCCCGTTACACATGGAGTTCCCATCTAAACTAAGGCCCATTAGAATAATATTAACACACTAATCTTAAATCTAATCTAACACTATAAAATCAAATTATTTCTTGATCTTCAAAAAAAAAAAATTATTTTTAAGTAAGTGACTGTCATAAATTGAATTTATAATTTTTAAAATTTTTAAGATTTTCTTTGATCACTAAATCAACTTATTATTATTTGAAATAATAATATATTTTTCAAAACAAACATTTTCTAGCAAACAAGAGCACCAAAGTAACTATTTGTCAATATGATCGAAACTTTCGAATTCGATTCTTTTTGTTGACTAAAAAACAAATCAGCTTTTAGAAATATTACACGATTTAAAATAAAAATAGAAATTTTAAAAAAGATGTCATTTGAATGTGTTTTTTCTCTCTCATTTCTAAGGAAAATATGCTTGAGATAAGTTATGGGCTAGGTTGTATATAGTCCTTAAACTTCCATTAATATATGGAAATTGCTAGTCCTCAATTATCACTTGTCTGATGCATGCACCAATTTTAAATGGGTTAATCATTGCTATAAATTGATAATTGTTCAAAAAGGAAATGAGAAGATCAATTGTGATAGTGTTAGAGATACTTACTTAGGGTAATTGTCCCACATTCGAAATGTGAAAATTCTTCAACACCTTTATAAGAAATATGAAATATTTTCTTTATTGTAAATTAGTTTTGAGGTAGAATCTCATATTATCTAATTTGGTATCAAATTACAAATATAAGTAAGTGTGGACCTCACCCAAACAAATATGAGTGATGAGTTACTCCACTCATTACCAATTAGTTTTCACGACACTAATATTTCATTCAAATCGCTACTTTTATTTTTTCCAATTTTAATATCCTTCTTTAACAGAAAGAATATTTAAAAGTTAAATTTTATAATCTATGTTATTACTTTAGTTAAAATTTCTCTTTAGTTTCAAAGTTTATTTTATGTTTTGAGTTGAATTACGAGTAGGATGGAACTCCAACTAGGATGAAACTTATGACATATTGGTTCCGAGGTATATAATGATGCGATGAGTTATTATTCTTGTTGACTTGTTTTAAAATTTGTTAAACATACTATCAATGAAAGAATGTGATATTTTGGTTTCAATCAAAAGTTGTCATCCATAGTGATAGTTTGGTGTATCTTAGAGTTGTGTCAATCTTTTTTGTAATCACTCCGAATTGAAATATTATAGATGTGACGTAAATACTAAAAATTTGCTTGATAACTATTTAATTTTGAATTTTTTAAAATTAAACATTAATTAATACTTATATTTGTCACTAGTCCGAACTCTTAACACACTTCTTGCAAAATCATATCTGATTCAATGTTAAGTCTTTTTATTTTACTGATACCTTCATCTCATTTTTAAATTGAGTTTATGTGAATCTTACTAAACATGTTCCTCACTAATATAATTTTAAAAATAAAGTCAACTTTTTTTAAATTAAAAAATAATTTTTAATACCCGTTTTTATTTTTGATGTCTAACTCAGAATTTAAATATTTGCTTAATGAAGCTGAAATGCAAATTTTTGGGTGGAAATAAATTAAATGAAAGTTGTTATAAATTTATGGTTTATAGATGAAAAATCATCATGCAATCATAAAGTCTCTGAATTTTGAAAATTTCAATATATGAAAGTCACCTACTTAAAAATTAATTTTAATTAATTTTATGCAAATTTCTTTTGACATCTAAATACAATTAATCTAGACAACGGCGAATATATAAAAAGAAAAAAATAGTGAAGAGATGAAAAGGAAAAGCATATTCCTTTCACATGAGCTTGATCTAGCTAGAAACTTTAATGCAAAGTGCTTAACTTTTTTACCCTTTTGGCTACCAGCATTTTTTTTTTTTTTTTTTTGAATACCCACTAATTTTTTTAAAGCCTTTACTGAATCTTAGAAAAATGGGCAACATCACATGTGAGTTCTAATATATACAGAACTTCTATTATGGTTTTTTTTTTTTTAATCCATGGTAGTTGAACTTCAATTAGAGTAGTTTAGCCTTACTGTAACATGAGTCTCAATATATATATCTTACAATCAGCTTTTGACTTAGATCTTCTCTGTTTGAAATCTTATATTTGAAATTCACAACTATGTAATTGTAAATTATGTATTATTTTACGGGCTTGGATTGCAGATGATTCTAGATATGGAGTGAAAATAATCATCATAGAATGACTTAGTGTTAAAAAAAATATTGATGAACTAAAAGGTAAAGCGTTAAAAAATTTTGGTTTAAAACGTTTGACGAACCATGGTGGATATTTATGAATTGATTTTTTTATAGATTTTCTTGACATTTTGGCTTAAATTTTTTGCTGTACTTTTATGGGTATCTTATAAATTGCTATGAGGTCTCCTCACTTTTCGATGTGAAATTCTAAATAGTATAAACGCTATGAGTACCCGACAAAAATAGAGTCTCTAATAATGGTTAGTATAATACATTATCAGTTGCAATCAAATTCAAGTGGTTGAAAAGTATTATAATCCTTATCTCAATTTTGTGGATGGAGAGATCCCTATTCATAATTCTATGTTAAAAAGTAAATAAAAACTCTATTTAGCATAATATATAAATTATTTGAAGCTTTTGTCATTTCTTCAAACCATTATCGATTATAATTTCATGAAGTCCTTTTCAATTTTTATAGGCGCATTTAAAGCAATCATCTTTATCGAAATGGTCTGTGGCCTGATAATTTCATTATTTTGTGGTAATCCAGTTCAATACCATAGTCACGAATTCGATCCTATGAATCGGTACTTGACTCTGATTTATTTGAGTACAAAAAAGAAAAGAAATGAATTCTTTGATAGTTAGTTCTATTATTTTCCTTTTAGAATAACATGCTTCAATTATTGTTTTCTATAACCACACATTGATTTTTGTCTTAGATATTTCATGAAAATAACAATTAAAAATAATATAGTAAAATTGATCGATGTAATAAGACAGAACATATATCAATCTCTGATTTCTATATTTATTGTAATAATCATGAAAATTAAAGAAAATTTTGGAAAAAAATAATTAAAGTTTGATGAATTTTTGGATAAAAAGTTAGAAAGTGAGAGGATTGCTGTTGGCTTAATTGATTTTCAAAAATGTATCTTTTGTAATATTAATTTTGAGTTAAATCTTAAATTTAGTTGAACTTTTAAGTTTGTCTAAATAAATTCTAAATGTGTCTAATATGTCTAGTTTAATATTTACTATGTTCCTTTTTTTTTTTTTTGAAATGAATATTTACTATGCTCCTAAAACTTTGAAAATGTATTATATATTTTTAAAGTTTCAATTTTGTATCGAGTATGTTATATATATATATATATATATATATATATATATATATATAAAAGAAAATAGATTCATCAAACATAAAAATAAATGTAATGTCTAATAAAGGACAAACTTTTCAATTTTGTAAACAATAAATTTGTGATTTTTTAATTTTTTTTAAAATGCAGAGTAGATCAAACGTCTATCAGATACAAAATTAGTAGTGCAGGAGGCTATTAAATAAAAAATTAAACATTTATAGATTTAATAATACAAATTAACTTGCAACCTAACATGATCTTATAAAAAAATACATATTTGTATTTCTCCTTTTCAGTTTTGTGATTCTTCATTGTGCTGGCTCGTGGAAGAGGCCCATTATGAGCCCAGTATGATTAATATGGACTGGACAATATATGAACCCAACAAAGCTATCAATATTGAAAATATAACCCAATTCTCGTATGGGCTATCGGGACTGGACCATTAACAGACCCAGCCCAAATATATAGTATCCACAACATCTCAAAAATAGATTTTTAATGGGTGTCAATATTCACTAGGGGTGATTTCGGTTCGGTTTTTGTCGGTTTTGTACCAAATCGACAACCGAACCGATACTTTCGGTTTTCAAAAAATTGATCCAATCCAATGTCCAATAAACTATAGAACCATTGGTTCGGTTCGATTTTGAATCTGATCTGATGTCCAATTTTTTTTAATATATCAAAAATATTTTTCTTAAAAAATCTCATAAACAACAGGATTTTTAAACGTTGAAAGTATTTTTGAACTTATTAAAAATTATTTAAGGATGTTTTTTACTTGAAATAAAAAGGAATTAAGAAAATCTTCAACACTTTAGGTAATATTCAAAATAATGGAAGAAAGATGATTTTATATGATTTAACAAAATATATATTTATTTATAATCTCAAAAAATATATACATATATATTTCAGTTTGGATCGGTTTTTATTGATTTTTTAAAATGAAAATCGAACCGATTCAATATTTTCGGTTTTTTCAAATTACAAACCGATATGTCTGATTTTGTGCTAAAAAACCGATTAGATTGGATTGGTTCGGTTCGATTTTTTGGTTTTTTCAGTTTTTTGTTGCACCCCTAATATTCACGATACAGCAGCAAAAAGAGGTGAAAAGCCATAAATGAATTTGAGAGAAATTATTATTGAGAGGAAGAAAGTGTATGCTACATTATAGCAACTCAACAATTTTTATTTTTATTTTATGAAAAAATAACTCAACAATTACAACTTAATACTTTTATTTATTTTTTAAAGGAAAAAATACTTTTTTTGTCCCTAGGTTTTGAAGGGAGTTTCAATTTGTACTTAGCTTTAAAAAAAATGAACATTTTTATCCTTCACATTTAAATAATACACTATTTTAGTCCTTAGATAACTAAATCATTGGTAACATAGTGGAATGTTGACTAGGATGATGATTAGACTAATTTTAAACTCAATAGATGGATGAAGTGGTTATATTAGATTTTTTTTAATAAAAAATAAATAATAAAATCAGAAAATTTAAAACACATGCCACCTAGTAAAATTTTCATTTTGAATTAAAAAAAAAAACAAATAGTGACAGTTCATCTTCAAAAAAAATAGAAATTACATTTTGAAAGAAGAAAATGCAAAACTAATGCTGCAAACTTAATCTTCATTACAACAAACAGGGGTAAGCTATATGTATTCGAAGTCTAGGATTAATTCAGAGACAAATGAGGCTCCGAATCGAACCAGACCCAGAACAGCATCAGCCACCAGAAACATCGCCGGAGGCGGCGGCGGCCGTTCTCCGTCGGTTTTCCCCATTGGGGGACAATGTCGGCGAAGTGAAACTTGAATATGGGTGTGTCTAATAAACAACATATATGAAAGAAGTTAATAAACAACACTGGGATGATTAAGTTTGCATTTTCTTCTTTCAAATGATTTTTTTTTTTTTTTTTTTAAAGATGAACAATCACTATTTTTTTATTCAAAATGAAAAATTTTCTAGGTGGCATGTGTTTTAAATTTTCTACTTTTATTAAAAAAAATCTAATATAACACATCATATGGATGATTAAGTTTAAAATTAGTCTAGTCATCGTCAAAAATTAAAAAGACACTTTCTCTTTTTTTAATTATTGCAACTTAACTATATATATAGTTAAGTATTAAGTTGTAATAACTCCAATACCCTACCTATACTTAACTATATATACTAATTCAAAAAAAAAAAAAAAAAACTATATATATGTATGTATGTGTGTGTTATTTTCAATATTTACGTATAAAGGTTCGAAAGTTATTGTTTTGAGATTCTATTCATAAAAACCAAACCAAAATAATATAGACTTATTTACTTTCATTTTATATGTTAGTTTTACTTTTTATTCACTTCTTATTGTTTTTATTCCGTTGATTAATTATTTTTGTTTAATTTAATTTTAAAATTTGATAATATTTTAGGGGAAAAAATATTCAGATAGAGATTGGAAGTAAAATATAAGTAAAATAGAATAAAACTGTAGGGAACCAAATCGATGAAAATCGAGCCAATGATTTTTTTATTCATTGGACATTGGTTCAGTTCCTCTTTTTGTTTAATCAATCGAATTGGATCGGTTCTCGGTTTGACCTAAAAATCAATAAAAAATAAAACAAATAATTTTGCTTTATTGGATATTGGTTCGATTCTTTTTTCTATCAAATCGATTGAATCGATTCAGTTCTCGGTTTGGCTTTAAAAAAAAAAAAAAAAAACCATACCACCCCTACATAGGAAAGAAAATATACCAAGAGATTGGTCCGAATCCCCCACCCCAGTTGTTGTTGAACATCCCTTAAGATTGTTTCAACATTCTCATGACACACCACTTTGACCACCAAAAAGAAGAAGAAGAAAGATGATCAAAATATCTTGAACCACAACTTGTAAATCATTCCGATTCCCTCAAGAAATCTTCCAACTAGCAATTGTTCAGGCAATGGTGGAAAAAAAATGTTAGAGATAAGAGAGTGATGATACCAAAGTTTTATGAGAATTTAGACTTTTGTATGTAAAAATAGGATATTTCCACTTGAAAAGGCTTTTATTTTCTCATATGGGATTATGAACTTGTGATGTGAGATAAGATCATTATTTATTATTATTATTTTTTTTAATGGAGTTTGATTGAAATATCACATTGGAGTAGGACATCTTGGTTGAGTTGACAAGATTAAAAAAAAAAAAGAAGTTAAATGGGAAGTTCACGCCTAAACTTTAATCTTTGAGTCCAATAAGTCACTAAATAGATTATTGATTTTTTTTTTAAAAAAATATTTAGTGTTTAAAAGTCCATTAACTAAATTAAAAAATCATTCTTAAAAAAACTATATTAAAAAATTGTCAAACCACGCTTTGTCTATACATTTTTCGTAAGTCATTGAATCTTTTCACTTTTAATTAGGCTAGATTATCACAATTACTCCTAAACTATTATATTTGAGTCAAACTTACTCTTGAACTTTGAAAAGTTTCAAAACTATCTTTGAATTTTACAAAACATTTCAAAAATACCCTTATCGTTAGTTTTCGATGGAAACCGTTAAAGTTTTGTTTAAAAAATACTCTTAAACTTTCAAAAGTTTCAAAAATATCCTTAGTCTTAAAAAATTAGAAAATTTAAATAATTTAACTTTCAAAATGTTTGAATTTAATGTATCAAACTTTGGCTGAGATGAATAATAAATTCTCGATAACTCATAATAAAACTTTTCAAATTGAGATTTGTTGTTTATTATTACATCTTGATGTAAACACTAGAATTTAAAATTCATTTATAACTTTATAATTTATTTAAACTTCTAAGTTTCTTTTATCAATTATGAATATAACATTAAATTTGAAAATTCAAAGTAGGTTACAACGAACAATACAACCATAAGAAAAATATATTAAAAAATTAATTTCAACATCAGATTAACAATTCAATTAATTAGGTTTAAAAAAAAAACAATTCAATTAATTAAACAATCAATATTGATATAAAAGTAATCCATAAGTTAAAAATACATAGATAAAAAAATTATTTTACAATTAAATATGTAGCGGTTAGCGTTGTACATGATCCAGGTTGGATTAGAGGGATTTTTTTGACCAACCACACTTTTTGGTTGGTCACCGTCCAACCCAACCATATATTTGTGGGTTGGGTTAGATTCTCGGGTTGTATTAATCTCATGAGATTAACACAACCGAGAACCCAACCCAACTTGAAAATATAGGGTTGAGTTAGATTTTCCTAATGCATAGGGTTGGACGGGTTCGAGGATTGACAGATCCAAAAAGTGTGGTTGGTCCAAAAAATTCCTTTAACCCAACTCGGACCATGTTACACTCATAACCGCTACATATTTAATTGTAAAAAAAAAATTATCTATGTATTTTTAACTTATGGATTACTTTTATATCAATATTGATTGTGTAATTAATTGAATTGTTAGTCTAGTGTTTACATCAAGATGTAATAATAAACGAGTGCAAATCTCAATTTGAAAGCTTTTATGAGTCATCGAGAATTTCTTGTTCATCTTGGTCAAAGTTTGATACATTAAATTCAAATATTTTGGAAGATAAATTATTTAAATGTTCTCTTTTTTTTTAAGACCAAGAGTATTTTTGAAACTTTTTAAAGGTTAGCTGTATTTTTGAAACAAAACTTTAACAGTTTCCATTCAAAACTAACGGTAAGAGTATTTTTGAAATGTTTTGTAAAGTTCAAGGATAGTTTTGACACTTTTCAAAGTTCAATGGTAAATTTGAAACAAATGTGATAGTTTAGGGACATTTGTGATAATTTAGCCTTAATATTATTCTATTCTAAAAACTATTTAAAAGAAAACGAAAACCCCTTCATATAATTTTCAGTTTTATATATTAAGCCATCGCTTGATAATCATTTTTTTTTTTTTAGTTTTTTTTTTTTTAAATTTAAATCGACAACAATTATTTTACCATATGTTTTTTTCTCTTGAATATCTACATCTTACCTATATTTTTAGAAACCAAACCAAAATTTGAAGGAAAAAAAAAAGTAGCTTCCAAAATCTATCTTAAAGAAAGATGGATACATTAAAAGGAAGATGAAATACATTGTAGGAAAATTGAATAAGAATAAGCTTAAATTCAAACATTAAAAAAAAAAGGTTATCAAACGGAGCCTAAATTATTATTACTATTATTATTATTTAGTGTAATTTGGGGAGAAGAACCACAAATCCTACCTAAAGTGTAGAACTGCTCTCAAATAAATGAAAAAAAAAATATCGATTTTCAGGATCGAATGCGTGATTATGGTGTTGAACTTAATTATTACCAAATAATAAAATCAACGTACCACCAACCTTTTTAGTATTAAGTTTTTATTTTATCTAATAACTTAATAAAATTATTAATCAAATATCAAACTACATTTAATAATGCACTTAAGTGACACACACAAAACAAGAAATGGTTTTGATATTAGAAATTATTTTGAGTGGATAAAAATGATGGATTATTTTATAGATATACTTACTCGAGGAAGAGTTATAAATACTCATTTATAATAGCTCACTATGTCTATATAATTCATAAATTTTAAATAATGTCTAATAAATTTTTAGATTTTTAATTTTATATCTAATAATCTTTACATTTAAAGAGTGATTATTATTATTATTAAAAAAAAGCAACGATTAAGTATTTAAGTATTTTTTTAATAGATGTATATAAAAAAGCTATTATTACATATTGATGTAGTTAGACTATTGTTCTGCAGATCTATTAGTTATCTCAACTAATTGAATATTGTTTTTTTTAAAAAAAATATCTAACTAATACAACTTAAAAAAAAAACAAAAACAAACAGCATATGTTCTAAAAAAACAAACAACATATTATTACAGCAACCAATAAAACAATTTCAAAGATGACCTAAAGCATAGAAATCTATAATTGAAGAGAAGTAATCATCTAAAATAACAAACCAATATTAGATGGCTAAATACTAAAGACTTATTTTTCAAAAAAAATAAAATAAAATAAAAAGTAAAAGACTTGAAGTTTAGTGCAAGAAAGTAATTGTCTCGACGGTATTAGTGTATATATAATGACTAATAGTTCAGCCGTTCGAATCTCCTACCTCAATTGTAGTAATCTAAAAAAAAAAAAAAAAAACACAAGGACTACCCTACAAAACAAAGAATTTAGTCGAGATTTGATATTGCTCCACCAATCATACTTATAAGTTCACTTCTTTTTTTTTTTTTTTTATACAGTACAACAATAATTTTATCATTTGGGTACGTCAGATTTTTCATGAGTTCACATCATGCTAGTGTCAATTGGAATCTTATATTTCCAAAAAAGGGCAAACAATATTTTTGGGGGGCAAAAGAAAATTCAAATATATATATATATATATCACATAGGCAAATACTAGTGGGAGAGTAAACTCAATCAAACCAACAAAAGTCATAGTGACCATAATTGTTCATCCCATTAAATCTATATCTTAAAATGACAATCTCACAAAATCTACCAATTCACCAATTCATCAATTCATCTTCAACCTCCAATGGAAGAACCACCAATCAATGGCAAACTCCAAGTTATATTCACCAAGAAATCCATCGTCAAAGCCACCAATCCCTCGCCGGAGCCGCGCATTTTGCATCTCTCAAATCTCGACCTCCTCTCCGGCCGCTTTCCGATCACCTATTTCTACTTCTACCGCCGCCCGCCGCCGTGCTCCTCCACCGTAATCGAAACTCTCAAAACCTCCCTCGCCGAAACCCTAACTCATTACTATCCATTCTCAGGTAAAATAATCCAAAACGAAACAACAAACGAACCTGAAATCATCTGCGATAACTCCGGTGCTCCGTTCGTTGAAGCAGAGGCGAATCTCCGATTGAACGCCTTCGATTTCTACGATCTCGACGACGCTCTGAGAGGAAAACTCGTCAACGTAGATCCAGATTTCGCTCTCCAGATTCAAATTACGAACTACGCTTGCGGCGGAATCTCGATAACTGTCACGTTCGATCACGCGCTCGGCGACGCAACCGCATTCGGAAAATTCCTCCTTGCCTGGTCAGAAATCGCGAGAGGTAAATCGATCTCCACCGTTCCAGATCACCGGAGAAACATTCTGCCGCGATCGCCGCCGGTTTATTCTCCAGATCTGGACAAATGGATGGCTAAATGCACGATCGAAGACATAAACAACATTCCGACGATGAAGAAGCTAATCAAACGCCTCTACTACGTGGATGGAACAAGCATCGATCGATTACAGAAACAGGCGAATTCGAGTTCGTCGATTTCATCGAGGACGAAAATCGAAGCGTTTTCAGCATATGTATGGAAAATGATGGTTTCTGCCATGGAAACGGAGAATTACTCGACCTGCAAAATGGGATGGTTGGTGGATGGGCGGAGTCGATTTGGGGAAGAAGACGACTGGAACTACATGTCGGATTATATCGGGAACGTCTTGTCGGTTGCGTTTGGGGAAGCGAGTGTTGAGAAATTGAAAAGTGGTTCCATAGCGGAGATTGCCGGTTTGGTTCACGAGGCGGTTATGAAGGTGGCGAATAGGGCCCACTTCTTGGACTTGGTTGATTGGATTGAGTGTAACAGGCCTGGGCTTATGATGTCGAGGATTGTGTTGGGTCTTGGTGGGCCGGGCCTGGTTGTGTCGTCGGGCCGGAGGTTTCCTGTTGGGGAATTGGACTTTGGATTTGGAGGCCCAGTGGTTGGGACTGTGGGCTCGGTTGTTGAGAGGATTGGGGTTAGTTATTTGAATCAGAGGCCCAGTGCTAAAGGGGATGGTTCGTGGACTGTTTCGGCTATTTTGGAGCCTGGGTTGGCTGCTGCTTTGGAGTTGGATTCTGTGTTTCAGCCCATGACTGCAAGTCTCCTTCAACTTTGAATTTGATTGAGAAATTATTAGAGGAGGTTAATTTTATATGGTTGGATGTAAGAAAGGAAACTAAAAAAAAAAGAAGTGATTTCGTCCTCTATGTAGGCTAATTTTATGTCGCTAATTATCGAAAGGTTGGTAACGTATTGGTTTCATTGTTTGGTGTGAATCTAGTTCAACATCATGGTAACGAGTTTGATCCTAAAAATCGATATTTGACTCAATGATTTGAGAACATACTCTAGGTTTGATAATAACTCAACTGATATAAGTGTATGTTTACGATCAAAAGATTATGAATTTGAATCCTTAACTCTAAATTTTATCGTTGTTGAACTAAACAAAAAAAATCATAAACCAACCTGCAATCCTTATGTCAAATGTAGTTAGGACTTATTGAATGGGTCAATGACATAATAATTTTATTGTTTGGTTGTAAACTAGTTCAACACTAGTGTCACAGGTTCAATCCGAGAATCGATATTTGCCTCCCTCTCCCGATATGTACTAAAAAAATGTAGTTAGGACTTAGGATATACAATCGAAAGATTAAAAGAGTATACTCAAATTGGCATGTCATGATTTTTTTAGCAGTGAAAAATATAAAGTTAAGGTCTATTTGTGTAACCACGCCCGTCCCTAAGTTAGGGGTGTGGTTATCACAGGAAGTATCTACAAAATAATGTCAACTTTCGAATTTAGAATCTTCAATGGAACATATCTTCAAAACTCAAACCTTCAACTACTACGTAAGTTAACACTTATAATATACTTTATATTTTAATCAAATTTAAATTTAAGGTTAATTGTAATGTTTATCAAATTTTAGAAGATTAATAATTACAAATCTCATAATTTAGAAATATTTGGTGCAGTTTCTTAAAATTAAAAAACTACATATCCACCAATGTTCTCGAAGAAGTCGATATTTGAGAAGATCTTCAACAACTCTTTTTGTTGATTGATCGGCCTCTCCTCCACGTCTTGGTGGATTTTGATGCACAAATATATATCAACATGTAATTTTAAAAAATAATGGTTTGATTATTGAAAATGACGATTCTTTACAAATATCCACATAAATATAATAATCCTCATGTTTTATTTTTTAATTAACTGAAAATATTTCATACTAATGTATCTCTAATTTCGATATTAACCCTCATGTATGTTATTTGTAATCATTCACAAATATATCTCTAAATTTAACAAAGTGCTACTTTATATGAAGAAGTTATAACTTCCCTGTCATGGAACTCATATTTCCACTATGAAAAGTCTAACAATTGTGTCAGATCTCCTTGTCAACTCTTGGAGGGATTCTTTTCATTTTTTTTGTTTGGTGGATCCTTTATGGTTTCTCGGTTTGATATTTCAAGAATGAAGTTTAATTTTTCAAAAAAAAAAAAGTTACATCATTTTGAAGTAATAACGAAAACAATCATTTAAAGCAATAATGAAGAGCACGAGGTCATGGATTCGATCTCTTATCTTGTGAATTTAAAAAAAAAAATGTAATGATCAAAATTAGAGGTGATTTCGGTTCGGTTTTTGTCGGTTTTGTACCAAACCGACAACTGAACCGATATCTTCGATTTTTAAAAAATAGATCTCATCCAATGTACATATAGAACCATTGATTCGATTTTCAATTGGTTTGGGTCGATTTTGGATCCGATCCAATGTCCAATTTTGTTTATAACATATCAAAAATAACATTTCTCATAAACAACAATTTTTTAAAATTAGTTTCAAATAGATAATGAAAATTAATATGAAAAAGTAAAATTTGAGAAATTTACTTATTGATAAAAAAATATTCACTATAAAAAATTGATCTTAAAGACTATATAAAATCTTCTAAATAATGAAAGGAAGATTAATTTATATGACTTATTGGTAATATATATATTTCAGTTTCGTTCGATTTTTATTAATTTTTTAAAACGAAAATCAGAACCGATCTAATATTTTCAGTTTTTTCAAATACAAATCAATGTTCAATTTTGTGCTAAAAAGCCAATCTGATCCATTAGATTGAATTAGTTCGGTTCGATTTTTCGATTTTTTGTTGCACCTGTGACCAAAACATTTAAGATTTACAAAAGCACAACAATAGGGTCCAAAAAGTATGGGCTAAAAGCCCAATACCAACCCGCCAGTTTCATATTCCCGCACTCTGAAAACCTCGACCAAAACCAGCCGCTCAATTTCTTCTCTCGTGGCCCATTTCCGGGCGTCCACGTTCTTCCCCGCCCGCCGTCTCCGCCTCCGATCTCAAAAGTTTTCTCCAAATCACACCCTAACCTCAATCTCCATCTTTAACAAACCAATTCAATTCAACAATCTTCTTCTTCTTCTTCTTCCATTAAAGATCTTATGTCCAATCTTTGTTAACTTCTAATCAGCATCCTTCATTCTTCAATGCATTTAACAAGATTTAAAATCAACAAGACAATTCCTATGTTATTCCCCTTCTCACTGCGGCTAGCCTGTGTGTTATCGACCCAACCGCCCAAAAAACCCCACCAGGACCCGCCATGGCAGCTCCAAGATCAGTTGCTATATTGGGTATCTTCTATTCTCTCTAATTCGTCTCTCGATTCTTCTAAATGTAAAGCCCTTATACCCCATTTGTCTCCTCTTGAGTTTGATCGCCTGTTCTTCTCTGTTGGATTGAAAGCCAACCCCAAAACTTGTCTTAATTTCTTTTACTTCGCTTCTGATTCTTTCACGTTTCGGTTTACCATTCGTTCTTATTGTATGTTGATTCTTTTGCTTGTGCATTCCAAGTTTTTACCCCCCGCAAGATTGCTTTTGATTCGTTTGATTGATGGGAAGCTCCCCTTTTTGGATTCGGATTCGGATTCGAATATGCTTCATATTGAGATAGCTGATGCATTGTTGGGTTTAACTTCTGTTGTTGGGGGGTTTGAATGGACACAGGCTTTTGATTTGTTGATACATGTATACTGCACACAATTTAGGAATTTTGGCTTTGGTTGCGCTGTTGATGTTTTTTATTTGTTTGCTGCGAAAGGAATTTTCCCGTCTTTAAAGACTTGTAGTTTCTTATTGAGTTGTTTGGTGAAGGCTAATGAACTTGAGAAATGTTGTGAGGTATTTGAGGTGATGTCTCAAGGTTTTCGACCTGATGTTTTCTTGTTTACGAATGTGATAAATGGTTTGTGCAAAGGCGGGAAGATGGAAAATGCTATCGAGCTATTTATGATAATGGAGAAGTTGGGGATTTCTCCTAATGTTGTTACTTACAACAGTATTATTCATGGTTTATGCGAGAATGGGAGATTAGATGATGCCTTCAAGTTCAAGGAGAAGATGAGAATAGATGGGGTAAAGCCAAGTCTTATAACGTATAGTGTACTTATTAATGGTTTGACAAAACTGGAAAATTTTGACAAAGCCAATCATGTTTTAAATGAAATGATTGACATGGGTTTTGTTCCAAATGCAGTTGTCTACAATACTTTAATTGATGGATACTGCAAAATGGGCAATATCAACGAAGCACTTAAGATTAGAGATGTGATGATATCTAAAAATATAACTCCTACTTCAGTTACTTTATATACTCTCATGCAAGGGTTTTGCAATAGTAATCAAATCGAGCAGGCAGAGAATGCCCTAGAGGAGATATTATCACAAGGTCTAGCTATAAACCCTGTTACTTGTTATTCAGTTATCCACAGGTTATGTACGAAGTCGAGGTTCCATTCTGCATTGCGATTTACCATGGCGATGTTAACGAAGAACTTCAGGCCTAGTGATCAGCTTTTGACCATATTGGTATGTGGGCTTTGTAAGGATGGTAAACAATTAGAAGCAACCAAACTTTGGTTTAGGTTATTGGAGAAAGGGTCTCCAGCGAGTACACCAACCTCTAATGCTCTGATACATGGGCTTTGTGGAGCCGGCTATATGAAAGAGGCCTTGAGAATACTCAAGGAGATGTCCGAGAGGGGTTTTTCATTGGATCGGATCACATACAACACGCTCATCTTAGGTTGTTGCAAAACGGGAAAAGTCGAGGAATGCTTTAGACTTAAAGAAGAGATGACTAAGCATGGAATTCAACCCGACATCTATACTTGCAATTTGCTATTGCATGGACTGTGCAATGCAGGAAAATTGGATGACGCTATTAAGCTTTGGGATGAATTCGAAGCTAGTGGATTGGTTTCTAATGTTCACACTTATGGGGTAATGATGGATGGATATTATAAAGCTAACAGAATGGAAGATGTTGAAAAATTATTCAATGAGTTGGTCACTAAGAAAATAGAACTGAATACCATTGTCTATAATATATTAATCAGAGCACACTGTCACGGTGGAAATGTTGTTGCAGCTTTGCAACTTCGTGATGACATGAAAAGCAAGGGAATTTTTCCAACTTGTGCCTCGTATTCTTCTCTAATACAAGGTATGTGCAAGATTGGCCGTGTTGAAGATGCCAAACATCTTATTGATGAAATGAGAGATGAGGGATTGTTGCCGAATGTTGTTTGTTACACCGCATTAATTGACGGTTATTGTAAGCTGGGGAAAATGGATATTGCCGAAGCCACTTTGCGTGAGATGATCTCTTTTAACATACGGCCTAACAAATTTACCTACACTGTCATGATTGACGGGTACTGTAAATTAGGAAATATGGAAGAAGCAATTAAACTTTTGAGCAAGATGAAAGAAAGTGGAATCGTCCCAGATGTTGTTACTTACAATGCCTTGACTAATGGATTCTGCAAGGGGAAGGACATGGATAAAGCTTTTAAAACATGCGATCAAATGTCCTCTGAAGGATTATCTTTAGATAAAATTACTTACACCACTCTTGCACACAGTTGGAATCGACCTACAATCACCAGTCAAGACTAATCTAATTACTGCAGAGGTTCTTTGTTATCTCATTATCTATTGATAATATGATTACTGTTTCATGCTCAACTGATCTGAAAATTCTACTTTGGTTTTATCTTTGATTTTTATTTCATTAGTGATTGGATCCATCATTATCGTTTTCTCTACTCATTCTGAAAAATTGGAGGCTATCCACATTCCTTCGTCCAAATGGAAGAGCCAAAAATGGAAGACGCGTTTTAGCCTCATAAGGTTGGTAGACTTTTCATTTCCACTTTGTACTACATGCTGGCTTGCTGCAGGTGAAGCATATGCTCTGAAAAGTTGGTTTGTTTTTTAACATATCAGGAAGTTCTTAGCTGCTATTGATATAACATGTTGAGAACAAAAGGTGCTTGAATGAGATCCTCACAGACATAAAGTTGGCAACCGATTTGATAATGATAGAGTGACATTGCAAACCCAAGGATGAAAATGCAAACATATTAGATTTGGTATGCCATTTTTATTGTTATATATCTGGCAATGAAAAACTTGAGCAGTGAAGTATTTTTCATAATTTGTAATGGGCATGTATGGTGATGCAGGTTTTGCAGGTTGAATCTGTATGTAGCTGTTCCCAGGGATTAATCTCATTTTATGAGTTGTTCGTATGAACGGTGTCTATGCCCCATTGGAATTGGTATTTCGAAATTGCTCTCAGTTGCATGGATCTGTAAGTTCATCTACTCCATGTTGTTATCAATTTCTTCACGGCGAGCCCCTTTTAGTTGGTTTTTTTTTTCTGCCTGCTGTGTATTTTCATTCTCGTGAATGGATTCGGTGATTCCTTCTTTTTTGGGATAATTATAAGCGAACTGAGAGAAGGAATCATGAGCATGACAACCCCAAAAAATGGAAAAAAGAAAGTAAGGGAGATCGTCAGTAGTTGTAGAATATTTATGTGTTTGATAATTAGAACAGAAGAAATCGTGTATAGAACAAAAATAGACGAGAAAGAGATAAGGGAAAAAACAGAGACGTGCTAAATAATTATACTTTATAGCAAGTAAACCAATGCCGATATCTTCTGCATTTAATTACTGAAGTAGTTAAAAACAGAGCAAATTGAATATGATTTTTATCCGTTTATTAGTCATTTTGTAAAACAATCATCGCCAATATGACACAACTTAAATCCGATCGGAAAATATTAATGATTTGAAATTTTCATTTCAAGCAAATCAAATTGTTGTAATATTCTCTTATGCGGAGAAAACCAGGTAAGCTAAATGGTTCAATAAGAAGTTTTCCTTCTGCCAATGGACATGATTCACTCTTGTGTCCTCTGATTTTGCAGAGGTATTTCCACCTACCTGGTTGGGGAATCGATTTCAGCCCCATGGAAAGTTGAATAAACCTGCATTCTGTGAGTGGCCTCACATTCTTGATCCTTGCTAGTCTTTTGAAATGTATGCTATAAAGCTGACCTCTTGGATGTTCTTTTTGAAGGCCGGCAACATTGGCTCGTTTGGCCGGCGGGTTAGGTCTTGGAATAAGTCCGATTGCAAGCTCTCTAGGGCAATCCCGTGCCAAGAAACTGCAAGATTCGAGAGCTGTTTGGCTCTTCTGTGAGGAAGTGCGATGCTCTCCGAGTGAACAATGTCGAATGATTCACGACGATTTTCTTCTTCGTATTGCTTCCATGCTTTGTTGTACCGCCACCGGCCAGAGCAGTGTGTAGTGTGTAAGCGTGCCGCTCCATTCCACCTCGGGTTGTTCCGATCGGCCATTTTCGTGAAAATACTGCAATTTTGAGAGTAATGGATAAGGGACAATCTTCAGCAAAAGCTAGGCGATTCCAAGCAAACTGAGCATCACGAAGATCTCCGAACCAGGAGTTCGGGCGGGCAGTGGAGGCAGAGAAAGAGATGGTGGAAGTGTGGAGGAGAAACAGAGAGGGGACTGTAAAGAGAACAATGAAGAAAAGGGTGGTACAGTGATTGCAGTGGGAGGGGGAAACAGTGGGTTTCTTTGGGAATTTGGAGTTGAAAGCCATGGTTGGGAATGGAGGAAGATAAAGGGAGATGGTAAATGGAGAAGATGGACTGTTTTTTTGGTATTGAGTTCCATAGAAATTGTTTTTGGAAGAAAAGTTTGGGGGAAAGTGGGGGAGTTGGGCACGCACTGAAGCAAAATGGAAAAAGAGTTTTGTGAGTTTTTGTTTGATCTAAAAGTGCTCTTCTTGCGGCCCTTCCCATTGAAAAAAGTTGAATATTTTTCTAAAAGCCAATAGAGTATAGCACAGCTGACATGATCCCTCCACCTAAAGGTGGCTTCATTGGTAGAAGTTCAAGATCTTCAAGTATGCTCATTCGAAGGTTCGAGGTTCGAACTAATGAGGTTAATTGTATAATCTTTTGTTGTTTCCCAAGTCTGGTCTTTGAGACGGAAAATTTGACCCAGTTATGGGGCAAAGCTCATATCCCCGATTATCAAAAAATAAAAGCAATGGTGTTAAAAACAAATGATGAGTGTGACATGGCACTGAAATGGTCTGATGTGGGAGCAATAAGGCAATCAGGAAGAGACTTTTGAGATTTGGAAGAAGCTTAGAAAGTCAACTCCATATTAAGGCAGATTTTGGGAAAATTTGTATTGCAAGTATTTGATCTGGATCCACGCAGTTCACATGTTGTGGCTTCTTCTTGAAGAAAAATGCTATTATTCTTGAAGTAATCTTCCTTGGAATTTGAATTTTCGTCTCAAAACTGTTGCTTTGGTGAGTAAGTTTGATGATTTGCTAGTCTGTTCTTCAAAATAATCTTGAAGAATTGTGAGTTAATAAATTTAATTCAAGCAGTTCAAAAGCTTTTTATGGATGGCTAAGATTGGGCCACCTTAGTGGCTGCATGCTGCATGGGCAGCACGCAAATATTCCTCTTTTAAAAATAGCAACTTCAAGTCATTTTCCTCAAACTTATGTTTGTACTAACTTCTAACATTCGTACGCTGATAAAGATGAGACCAATCCCATCAAAGGGTAGGATCCCTTCATTTACATATTCTAGCATTCAAGATTCACATTTATATATTCACACTCACAGAGAAACTCTGCAATTTTTTTGCCAATATACACACAGATCATCGGTGGCTCACAACAGCCAGCGACGAATGCGGGAGACTTCCTCTTGCTGTCTCCGCTTTGACCTTAGCAGAGGAAGACCAGTGGCCAGAAGTAACAGCCATGTCCTTGAATTGAAGGAGGCACTCAAGAGCTTCAACAATGGCTGGCATTCTGGGCCTGTCTTTAGGGTTCAAGCTGGTGCATTGGAGGGCAAGAGTGGCCATTCCCTTCGCCCCTTTCACAGAATACTGACCACAAAGCCTTGGATCCATTATGAAATGCAACCGGCGAGCGCTACTGAGGTATGGCTTTGCCCAATCTACTAGGTTTTGATCATTCTTTGGTCTTGATTTCTCCATTGCTCTTCTTCCTGTAAGAAGCTCCAAAAGTACCACTCCAAAACTGTATACGTCGCTTCTTGTTGTCAAGTGCCCTAAGATAAACATCAGACCGCAACCCGCATGAGTATTTAGACGAGTATGTAGTTGTTGTCAATGAATTAGAATGGATAAACAAAGAGGCTAAAAACTACGCAACCTTATGGAAAGCTTTGTAGTTAAAAAAAAGTGAAAATGAAAATTGCCTGTGGAGATGTATTCAGGTGCTGCATAGCCATATGTTCCCATTACTCTTGTGGTAACATGGGTTTCTGATCCCTCAGGTCCCATCTTTGCCAATCCAAAATCAGACAGCTTTGCTGTAAAATCCTATGATCCCACAAACATTCAACAACTTCATTAAAAAACATCATTCAAAACTCAAAGACATTCTTTCAACTTGTTTTCTTCTTTGAAAACACGGCAAGAAAACAGAAACATTATATACTAGAGTTGTTGAGGACACAAACTGAGTCTAGCAGAACATTGGAAGTTTTGAAGTCTCGGTAAATGACGGGCTTCTCTGCCCCGTGAAGGAAGTCAAGGCCCTTTGCTGCTCCAATGGCGATCTTGAGCCTCGTCGACCACGGCAATGAGACCGAAAGCCCTGCAAATGCTCAGCAATGGAGAATGGAACTCAGAATTTGAAAGTGGTTAGTTATTGAGTTTTGAGTTGTTATTTTAGATGAGAAGATGAAGAAACTGACTTTTGAATAAGTGGTTCTCCAAGCTGCCTCTGGGTAAGAACTCATAAACAAGGAGCCTCTCTTCATCTTCACAGCAATAACCTATCAGTTTTACCAGATTTGGATGCCTCAGCTGTCCAAGAAATACAACTTCAGCCTGACAAAATTGAGAATTTTTGTTAAAAGTTTTGGACTGATTGCAAATTTAGTTTCCAGTTTGAGCAACTGTCTATTTAGTCCAAGTTCTTTTTTCAATTTTCCTTATGATTATTTGACCTGATGTAAAATGTGTGGTGCAAGGGAGTAGATTAAATAAGGGTAGACAAATATATAAATAATAATAAGAATAATTTATGAGTCATTTAATCTACCCACTACAATTTCTTGGGTCAATCTGCCTTTATTATTATTTTTTTTTTTGTTAACCTGGCCTAATATTTTATTGTTACACAAACATGTAAAAACCCTTAATTATTAGCTAATCAACTTATTGTGTCAACATTTATGTTTGGTTGGTTCTTGCAAAAATAATAATAATAATAATAATAAAAGTTGGTGGCGACTATAATTGATCAGAAACAAACGTTAGATTCTTATGTTTATTTAATCTTGTTTTACCAAAAGTTTAAG
>JBBMKA010000022.1:10457712-10470852 GCA_037833695.1 Sechiopsis laciniata
GTACAGACGATTAGAGTTTTGAACTTCTACTCTAATATCTTCTTTTTATATCTATCTTCTACTATAATGACTATTTTTTTATATTCGTGAGTGTTTAGTTTAGCTTATACGACACTTCGACTAATCCCATAGTATAATTGTCAACCTACTCTCTTTTTTTTTTTTTTAATTCAACAACATTTGAAGGGGTAGGATTTGAGTTCTGGTTAGCAAATGACCAACCTACTACATTTAATCAACAAAGAAATCCGTAAGAAATTAATTTTAGTTAGGTAAATACCATATATTTAACTCGTTTCGTTTCCTTTTTAATTCTCTTTAGCGCTTTTCACAACTAGACCAACCTATGGCGGTTAGCATGGACCCGGGTTTAAAGTGACAAATTTGAATTAGCTTTGTGTCTCATGAAAAGTTAGCAATTAAAAACAAGAGAAAGGAAAAGAAAAATTGCCTGTGGAGATATATTCAGGGGCTGCATATCCATATGTTCCCATAACTCTGGTAGTAACATGGGTGTCTGATCCCTCAGGTCCCATCTTTGCCAATCCAAAATCAGACAACTTTGCTGTAAAATCCTAATAAAACATTGTAAAAACCCCTTTATTCTTTTAGCTCGTTTTCAAAAAAATAATAATAATCATAAACTAGATGCACAAACCGAGTCTAACAGAACATTGGAAGTTTTGAAGTCTCTGTAAATGACAGGCTTCTCTTCCCCATGAAGGAAGTCGAGGCCCTTTGCAGCTCCGATGGCGATCTTGAGCCTCGTCGACCACGGCAACGAGACCGAAAGCCCTGTAAATACACAATAATGATGAGGGAAACACAGAATTCGAAAGAGTTTTTTAGTAGAGGAAATGAAGAAGCTGACTTTTGAACAAGTGGTTCTCCAAGCTGCCTCTGGGCATGAACTCATAAACAAGGAGCCTTTCTTCATCTTCACAGCAATAGCCTATCAATTTTACTAGATTTGGGTGCCTCAGCTGTCCAAGAAACACAACTTCAGCCTGCCATAATAGAGCGTTTTTTGTAAAATTTATTGAGTATTTAAATCATATTAAACCTGTTTTTTTTTTTTTTTCCAAATATTGATGAGATGCTATTATAAGTGATGATTTGACGGGAAAAAAGAAAAAGAAAAGGAAAAAGTGCAGCACAAGAAGGTAGATTAAATAAAATGCTTGACAAAGTAAAAAGATTTTAATTTAAAAGTTATTTAACCCGCCGACTACATCAAATATTTTGGTCAATCTCTTTATATTATTTACCTGACCTAATGTTTTATTCCACTCCTTGTCAAAATACCTTTTTGTTTTTTGTGTTTTTTTTATCATTGAGTCAACATTTCTATATAAAAAGTCATAGAGTCAACATTTAAGTAAAGTTGTTGGCCGCAAGAATTCATTATAAAATAGATATATGTTTAATTTTGTGTTTAGTAAGATTTTTAACTTTGACATTTTTTTTAATACCTAAACTTAAACATTTTTGGTGTTTGGACTTTCAATTTTTTTTAAACATATTTGAGATTTTTAAATGAACAATCTATGACATATTTTGAATTATATTTTTAGTATATTTTTTTATTATTAGTTCTACGATAATTAGAAGAGGAGGTTTCAAACTTATGACTTCTTGATTATTAAATGTATACTGTTATAGTTGAGCTGTTGTTTGACGTCTAAGGATTGTTTAAGGGTGCTGGTTATAATTAATGATATTGTTGAACTATAGTTTGACGTCTAAGGATTGTTTCGGGGTGGTGGTTATAATTAAGAATCTTGATTAAGCTTTTGAATTATATTTTACTATCTTGTTTTGGGCCTATCCGTAGGAATCCCTAATTTGACGTGAAATTGGGGGAGGAGGCCACAAAACTTACATAAAAAGTATTATTCCTCTTAAACAACATGAGAGTCAAATATTGATTTTCAGAATTGAACTATGACCATGCAATTAAAATGGATTATCACTCGTCTAAAAATTGTAATTTAACTAATCTAAGTTTTCAAAATTGTAACTTGCCCAGTGATGAAAAAGTATAAGGTTACCACCAGTCTAAAAATTGTAATTTAACTAATCTAAGCTTTGAGTACAACAAATAAATACTAACTTATTTCAAGAAAACTTAAATAAAAAAAATTATCAACTAATTTTAAGTTTCATGAAAATTACACAAACATTTGAAAATATAATCAAAATGCCTCCAGACTTCTAAGAGATAGAATTATAAATCTAGTGAAATTTGAAAATATTTATATTCATAATAAAAAAATACAGGATTATTAATACTAATTAGACAGTATCCTTTTATTATTAATATAGTATTTTGTATTTTTAATACAATATTATATGTTATTAGTACAGTATTGTATATTAATATAATATTATTATTCCTAAAAAAACCTCCCAAAAAAGCCAAAATTGTTAAAGAGAATTAGTGATTTAACAAAACAGAGTGGTTATTGAAAAACTTACAAGCCATTCCCGGTGGCCCTGCAAGCCCTGATTATCCAAAAGCTTAACAGCAACGGCCTGAGCCTTAAGCCCTTGTCGGAAATTCTCATCAACATAGCCCTTATGAACCCGGCCGAATCCCCCTTCTCCAAGCAAGAAATTGCTCGAGAAATTCTGCGTAATCGCACGCAGCTCGCTCACCTGAAAGTCGAACAAATCGGCCCCGAACGACGCTGCCAGATCCTCGTTCAATCGAATCGACGAGGATCGGCTGAGATCGGAGAAGGAGAGCCGCCGGGACGACGGCATTGGAGCAACGTTCTTTGATAAATCGGAGCGGCTCGGGCGGCAGCGGCTGAAGTTGCCGAAGGCGGTGTGGTCGTCGGCGGAGCAGCAATTGGCGGCGAAATTGGGTCGCCATGGTTCGGATTCCTTCATTCTGTTGCAGAGAAGGATTTGGGGGATTTGGTGTAAGGAAGGAGAAGGTTTATCTTATGGGAATTTGGCATTGCTTGCTTTCTTCAACTGCTCTCTAACTACTCTACTAATGGGGTTTTTTTTTTTTTTTTTTTTTTTTTTTTTTTTTTTTTTTTTTTTTTAAGTTTTGTAATGTTAAATGTAATCTACATTTTTTTAATCAATATATTTTTTATATCCCTGAATAAGGTGTATGAGAAAATTGACAATTTATTTCAAAAAAAAAATTCAAACAAGATAAATATTGAGTTGAATTATTATTTTTAGATGGGTTGATTTTTGGATTGACAAAGTTTTTACTTATTCAATTCAATCTAAGTTTAGTATTAATATATGTACTTTAAGAGAACAATTTAAGTATGTCACTCAATTTCAACTACATTTTGTTATTTATTATAGTTTTTTTTAGGTTACAAAAATAATAAGATAAATGAGGTCAAATCATCACTAAGCTTTTATTTTTCTTTCTTTATTTATTTTTAATATCGAGCATATGAATATTTAGGATGGTTTGGTAAGAAATTTGCTCTTTTGTGCAAATCTTTACAAATTTAAAAAAAAAAAAATTCAATTTTTAGATAGTTATTATTATAATTTAAAAATATTGTAAGATTGACTACTAGATTGTAACACTATCATGGAATAATTTAAACTTTTTTTTTTTTTAAATATAGTTAAATATATGAATTGTGAAAACTAAGAGAGTAGATATAGACACCCTAAAGTACAAATTTGGTTCCTATGATCGAATCAAAGTTAGAATTTTAGTTCTTACATTTAAAAAAAATTAAGAATTTACTATTTATAATTTGATAAAACCTCAAACAAAAAAAAAGACGTGAACCAAGCATGTGTAAATTAATTTATCTTTTGTAAAAAATATATATGTAGGTTAAGATTGATTAAAATAAAATTGCTAATATCTTTCAAGAAAAAAAATTAAATTGCTAATTTGAATCTATTTTTTTTATTCAATCAACTAACACATCTTTATTGACATATGTTGAGAATCTAACCCTACATCATAAGGATTAGATCATGTATTTATAAGAGATATGACAAATATTTCTATTAGTATTAGACTTTTTTGAAGATGCCAAAAAATAAAATCATGAGGCTTTATACACACAATACAGTAGCTCAACCAAATTAGTATATATACCAATGGGTCGGTGGCGCGATTGGTTATCTGGTTTTGTGTTAATCCATTTTTATTCCACGGTATTCAATGACGACCCCATAAAAAAAAAACTTTTGAAATAATAGTGACTAATTTAAATTCCAACTTTCAACAAATCATAGGAATACAATTTATTATTTAAACAATATACAAGTCCATGGGTGTGTAACTATTTTAATAAACCCTTCCTTTTTTTTTTTTTTTGAGAACACAATAAACCCTTCCTAAAAAAGCAACTTTTTTTTTTTTTAAGAATTGTTTTGGTTGGCAATTAAGTTCGAATGTCATCACTTTAAATCATATATTACACGTTAACCTAAAGTCAAAATATCTCCTCATGTAGTCACCATATTATATTCTCTTTTCCAATGTGAACATTGATTCTTAATTAATCAAATTCTTTTAGTAGAAGAAATATTTTCAAGAAATAAAAGACACCAATATATTATGATAAGATAAAGAGTTCTCAACCTTATATAAGCACATTTAATATTTTACGTAACTCTACTTTAAAATTTATGGAAAGAAGTTTGTATTTTTTTTAATAATCTATGTACTTAATTTAGTAGGTAAACTCTAACCATATTTTGAAGAAAAAAAAAGGGATCCCAAAATTTTAATTTAATCATTAAATTGTGCCACAAATTAGATGAATAATCGAATTGATGCATTTTCAAAATCAATATTAAAAATGTCAACAAGAGTTTTTTTTTTTTTTTTTTTGAATGAATGAATAGTCTAGTTTTAAAACAACAAAAAACAACATTAACTTATATTCATAAATTAAGAAGTCATGAATTCAATCCACACTTCCAATTAATTATTTTAGTTCAACAAAATTGAAGATTTGAAAATTCAAACTCATAATCTTTTAATTCATGTATAATTACTAATATCCCTGAAATATTACTACATATTAATATATTAACCCCTCAAAATAAAAGTTACAAAATGGCGCGATTATCAACAAAAATCTAAAAACCATTATATATATGTAATTTAACTAAATTGGGGATGAAAGGAAAAACTAAAATCGAACCAAACAAAACTGATCCAGTGGATCATTTCGGTTTTTTAAAACAATATTGAATTATTTGATTTGATATTTTAGAAAATCGAAATATGTTGATTCGGTTATGATTCTTGATGGAAGAACAACCATAAAACCAAACCGAACTAAATAGATAAATACTAAAGGAAAATAAAATGTATTAATATTTAGATTTGGTGAAAAACAAATTTAGATATGAAATATGAATTAAAAGTATTATAAATATTACATTATTCATGAAAAATGTTATTTTTTGTCAGTAAAATAAAAAGGATTAAAATCAAATTAAAAACGAGACAAAAACTTGAAAATAAACCAACTCTAATTGAAATCAAATCCGAATCAATATTAAAAATCGAATCAATGATTTTGTTTTATTTTGGACATCAATTTAAACCTAATTATTGAAAAATCAAAGATATTAGTGCGGTTCTTAATTTGACACAAAAATCTACAAAAACTGAGTCAAAATCACCCATACTAAATATAAATCTTACCATTTAATTTGATAAAATAAAAAATTAAATTAAATTTGGTAGAATAAACTCATCTATAAATTTCAAAATATTGTGAGCGCAGCGCAACTACTATTCAAAATCAAATAAAATTTGTGTGGTGACGGACGAATGACGGATGCAGCAGTTTTGTGATTGGCTGAAAATAAGGGAAAAGAGGAGTAGTTGAGTGCGGTGATGTAACGGATAGTGACAGGCCTGTGGTTTTATCTTTGCTCTTCTGCTCCACTCAACTCCGAGTACATGCAATGCGAGTTTGTTGGGTTTCTACGAATCAGAGATGAACACGTGTTTAATTCAACTTTGTTTGGCTAATTCATCCTTGTGAGGTGGATAAAGACTTTTCTTTAAACATATTTTAGAATGCGGATAAGTATTCTTCTTCATTTATTTTAATATAATTTTAAGTTTTAAAATGAATAATTAGTTTGAAGTGTTATTTTGATAAATTATTTTGAATAGTAAAAAAATTGAAAGTTATAGTTAAAAATTTGTCTATATGTGATTTTTATGTAAAAAAGTTAGAGATAATTACTTGTTTTAATGTGGATTTAATATTAGTAGTTAAAAAAATTATAATAAGAAATGAGTGGTTAAAAATGATTTTTTTTTTTTGAGTTAGAATTGAATGATTATAAATGAGTGGTTGCAAATGAGAAATTATTTTGAGTAGTTATAAATGAATGATTAGAAATGAATGGTTAAAAATAAATAGTTATTTTGAGTAGTCACAAAAACTCGTTTGAATGTAATTTTTTCAAAGAGGAGTTAATAAATCATCCTTAGACATCAAACAAGCATACCCTAAAATTGAAGTTTAGTAACGTCCTACACATCTTTTGGACAACGAGATGAAATTAGGTTAATGAAGATAATTCATCTTAGCCACATTTGAGCTATCGATAATTATTATTCATTTCTTGATAATCTCATTTATATGTAACCCTTTTTTATTCTTATCTAAATTACTTTCATTCTTTAATAATAATATTTTATTATTTTTATTTTATAATAATTCTTTACATTTCAAATACAAGTTCTCGAGAATTATTATATTTTCTTAAAAAAAAGGTTATTCTTTCTATTTTCATTCTCTTCTAGATTGTCTCATCCACATAATCATTCCCTTAAAATTTATAAACCTACTATATAAGAGTACAAATTTGATGACTCATTAAACACGTTTAAAAATACACTGAATCTATTAAACGAAACTCTAAAATTTCAAAGAGTAAAACTTATGATTTAACCAAGTATCTAAGTTAACTTAGAATTTTTTTAAAAAAAAATGAGTATCCAAGTCAATTCATGCACTTCTAGATTATTCTCACAAAATCAATAGTCAATTAAATTTGAGGTAGAAACCTAATTTTGCTATTTTAAGAAAAGAAAAGTAAAGTTATAATCAAGTCCAACATTTACACAATATCAATTTAGTTGATAAGAAAAAATAACAAATATATTTCTTCATGACAAAGGGCATAATATCTTTTTTTAAGTTGCCTCTATCCACTATTACCAATGAGGAATTAAGAAATAAAAGATTAGCTCAAGAAAAAGGATTTTAATTGTGGTTGGTACAATGGTCAAAACTAATACTTTTCACAAAAAAAAGTGATTAGTAAATTATTCTAGTTATTCTATTCAAATAATAACAATAATAATGACACGACAAAAAGTCAATTAGTATGAATTCTTTAAAATATTTCTAAATTGACATTGGGACACAATACACACTTTTTCCTTCTTTTCTTTTTCTTTGTCTCTCGAATTTTGTTGATTTTTATGAATGGAACCCCCTTGGATTGAGTATTCGATACAAGTTCTATCTTATTTTTATCTTCAATTTATGATTTAGTTAATTGAATTATATATATTCTTTTGATATCTGTGAATATCTTAAATAACTTGCACATACTTCGATCGTTACATGTTGTCTGACTTTACAATTTGTAGTAAATTAATTCTTAAGTAGTTGATTATCCTAAATTAAATTTATAATTTTTTAATTTCTCAAAACCTTTTCGACCACTAAATTATTTCATGATAATTAATTAATTGAGTTAATTATACTCCAGTTATAGTTAATAAAAATTTAACTCTTGAGTGAATATATGCGCCATTAATGTTTTTTTTAAAGTTTTTTTTTTTTGAGATTACAAAAAATTAACTCATGAGTGAATATATGCGCTATTTTTTTTTTTTTTTTTTTAAATTTATTTATAAAAGCTATTAATGCATATAAATCTAACGCACTAGTCTAAATTTGAAAATATGTTTGAATTTGCTTAAAAAAGGAAATAGTTTCCAATTTTAGTCATAAAATCAATATAATAAAAGGTTAAATATGAAGCTCATTCTCTCAAGTTTGATTTTAGTTTTTAAAATATTTTTTTGAGATTACAATAATTTAGGGTGAGAGATTCAAATTCATGATTTCATGGTCATTGAATGTTCACGAATGCCGCTCAACTAAGGTTCTTTTTGAGTTTCTTTTTTAGTTAAAAAATCATAGAAAAGAGAGATTCGAAATCATGGTTTCTTAATCATTAAGAACACACTAATGCTACTCACAAATTGTTTTTGTTGATTATAAAGTTTCAAGTTTATGTTTGATTGGTCATTCAAATTTAAATAATGTTTTTTTTTTTTGATATCCATAATTGTTCGGAGCCATTTTATAACTAATATCACATATATATTGTCCTAATGAATTGAAGCCCTCACTTTTTAGTTTTCTTAGACCATTTTTTATTACTAAAACACCCCATAATGGTTATATTTTTTTTAAATGATTAAAAAATGTTTCTAATTGGTCATTTTACTTCCTCTATTGTATCCTAACTTAATTTCAAGATAAGTAAGAATTTTCCATTTTGTGTTTAATAATTTTTTAACACATTCAAATATTACCTAACCTGTCAAACATAAAATTAAAAAGTGTGTAATAGTGTCTAAACTTTTATTTTATACTTTATAAAATAAGTTCGTAATTTAAAAATATCTAGATCAACAATCTATCAAACACAATTTTTTATTATTATTATTATTTTAAATATCAAACACAAGTTTGAAAAGGCGACGAAATTAAAATATTCAAACGAAATAGAAATACGTTACAAAAACATAGGCCCCGGTGTAGACCGGTCCGGTCCAATAAGAGAGTCGGCTCCACGCGCTAAAAGGAGCGTTTATGTGACAAAAGAATTAGCCGTTAGGAGGACCCCATTATTTTCATTTTCGCCAATTTTTTCTCCAATTACTTTCCGAATTCCACATATGGCGGCATTCTCTCGTCTGCTTCTTCCCTAAAACCCCCAAATCCATTTTTCTTCATCTTCTTCACTCTCAAGCTTTTTCTTCTTCATCAATGGCGGATTCCTCCTTCCTCTCCGACACCGACGATTCCGCCGTTGAAGATCTTCTCTCCCAAACGCAGGATCTCTGCGTTCTCGAACAACTCTCTGCCATCAACTGCTCTGGCTTCACCGACTCCGTTCTTCCCTCCGACCTCGAATCCAGATTCCGCAAGCTCAAATCTTTCCCCGCTGCTAAATCTGAGACCAGATCCGCCTTCGATTCGAAGATCGATGCAAAATCGTGCGGTGATTTTGCGAAGAACGAGTTAGGGTTTAGCCCTAAGTCTCAGTCGCAGCGGCTTCCGACGAAGAATCGAAGCCGGAATATCGGAGGTTCACGTAAGTGCGTTTCATCTCCTGCGAATTCTTCGTCTTCGTCTGGTGAAATCGATGGGACCAGATCGGCCTTCGATTCGAAGATTAATCGATCTCTGCACTCTGGCGATGCGAAATCGTGCGATGAATTTCCGAAGGACGAGTTAGGGTTTAGCCCTAACTCTCAGTCAGAGCGGCTTCGGATTCACGGAGGTTCGAGAGCGAAATCGAAATGTAAGTACGTTTCATCTCCTTCAAAATCTTCGTCTGATGAAATCGATGAAATTATAGTACCGAAGAAACAAACGAAAAATCGCTCTGAATCGAAATCAAACTCGGAACCGGTATCTATGGCTTCTCCGGGACGATCTCCGCCGAGGAAAACCAGTTGTTTCTGGTGTTCTCCGAAGAAATCTTCAGCGAAGAAGAACAGCGGGAATAGGTTTCTTGAGAATGAACTTGGATGGGGCAAGAACAACGAATTCCTCTCGGATTTGGGAATTTTTTCAGCCAAAGAGCAGCAGAAAAATCTTAAAAAGGCAATGAAAGAGGAAGAAAAGATCAATCGAGAGGCTGAGAAAATTGTGAAATGGGCGAAGCAGGCTTCTGCGAGGATGAATATTTCGGACATTGAAGATGAGCTTAGCGATCATGAATTCAAAAAATCGAGTACGTAGTGTTTCGATTGAATCTTGTTCTTGCATATAAATCAACTATATAATATACGTACACATAAACTTTGAAGTTTCTTCATATATATATATATATATATATATATAGAAATAGAAATAGAAATATGGTATGAAACATATGTTTTGTATTTTTGGATAAGAAAAATACATGTTTGGTTAGTGCTGTGAATCAGGGGAATTTGGGTTTTCGTTGAAGTTTGGAAATGGAAAATATACATTTAGTTTAAATATTACCTGTTTAGTCCTGTTTTTAATGTCTGTTTGTACAAAGTAGGAATATTAGTTCAGGGTAAAGAGCATTGTTTTTATTTTTTTTTCTCAGAGGTGTAAATGGTTTAGGGACAAACGAGAATCAAATCGAACTGCCTGTATATATAATCAAACCGGTCTGAATTGATAAACCGACAGTTTAAGCGATTCACTGACACAGAATCGAAGGAGAATACATGAGCGTCTGAACATTTCTACCACAAATATTTTTTTATTACCAATTTTGTTTCATAAATGTTTAATTATTATATATATTTGACCGGTTCGGTTATAATTGACACCAAGTCTTTTAAAACCAAAACTGATAAAAAAAAAAAAAAAACCATTTTTCTTATTCTAAAACCGAAACCACCCAAAATATTCGGTTTTGGCTCGATTATCCGTTTCTGTCGGTGTTGGCAGTTTTTTGATTTCGCCTTACACCCCATGTTTTTCTTAGTATAAAAGGTGCAGACGAATTCGAACTACATACATATAGACATTCATCCTCTCCCCGTTCATCATGGTTATTCGAGTGGTTAAAAAAAGTTTTGAGAATATAAGAATCAATGAGTTTTGAAAAGAGTTGAAACTCTTTGAAGGATAATTAAGAGCGGTATATGATTCAGCCAAAAAAATCAAGTTTAGACCCGCAAAGGAATGAAGCTTTCCCAAAGATAAAAACCATACTCACGTCCTTTGTTAAACCACTCCTCAAAAGAACAAACTAACTTAATATTTAGGAAAAGAAAACTAGCTCGATAGAAGGTGGAGAAGACGAACTTTAGGAACAAAGAACTGTCTTAGGGGCTTTCAGACCCAGACCAAGTCGACCCGATTCAATAGAGTCGATCTGGGTCGACCTAGTCGGAAGACCGAGACACATCTTGAGGCAACTACCGAGCTCCCATCTTGCCACAAAGTTGCCCCCACTCACCCATGTGCAGATCTTTGGAAAGAGACCCTCACAAAGCCAAGAGAGAATGCATTTCTTTCTAAAATTTAGAGAGAGAGAGAGAATATCATGGTGCAATGAAGAGTAGAGTTATAATGAGCCTTAGAAGATTTAAGTATTATTTTGAAGCTTTAAGGTAAAATACTATTTTGTTCTCTACAGTTTTATTTCATTTAAGTTCATGATTTTTCGAATGTTTAATTTCACTTATGATGAATTTCTATTTCATTTTAGCCTTTAAACTTTTAAATTTGTTTTATTTTAGTTTGAAACTTTAAAAGGTTCCATTTTAGTTTTTGAAAAAAAAACTTTAATTTTACAAAATTATCATACTTTAGTTCTTAAATGAGTCCTTTACTTCTTTTTTTTTTTTTTTTTTTTTAATTTTTTTTTTTATACTTTTTCTTTACAAAATTATCATATTTTTCTATAATTTTCATAAATGTGTTCACATTTTGTCTTTATTTGCATTAAAATTATTAACGTTTATTGAATTGATTTCCATTTATATTAACATCAAATTTATCTTAAAAATCAATTTTAAATTTTTTTTTTAAGTCCAAGAACTAAAATGGAACAACTAAAAATTCAGATAACAAATGGAACAAACTTAAAAGTCTAAGTACCATAATTGAACATTTAAAGGTTTAATAACCAAAATGGAACAAATCTCAAAATTTAGGAGCCAAAATGGTATTTAAACATAAATTTTGTAATACTAATTAAAAGTTTATATATTTTAGAAAAGACTAATAATATTTTAGGCTATTTAATTAAAAAAAATGCTTATAGTTTCTTATTTTTGTTCCACAATTTAGACTCTTTTTTATAATAATTTTTTTTTGTTTGAAATTTAAATGTATTTTTATTTAATTTTCCTATAATGTGTTCAATCTTTTCTTAAGAAAATATGTTAATACTAACCAAATTTTAAAAAACAAAACAAGTTTTTGAATTTTTTTTTTTTTTTTTTTTCAAATTTTGGATTAATTTTTAAAAATATAGGTAAGATGTAAGTATTCAAAGTAAGGAAAAATATATGATAAAATTGTTGTTGTAAATTTAAATTTCAAAAAATCAAAAATTAAAAATAAAATGATTATCAAACAAAGAGACGTAGTATTAGTATTGTGTTTCTCCTTTTATAAAATCCGTCCAACAATTTTGCAAAAAGCTTGAGCTTGTTGGCAAACTATATGTCAAGATTAACTTCAGCCTCCAATGTCTAAGCCCTATGTTTTGTTTCACAATTTTAGTATTCTGTTTCATAGCTTGTCCTATCTTGCTTGTGCTTCATTCGCCACCACGACTTTTTTAGTAACATTTTGGCGAGTTATAATTTTTGGTTAAGTGGTTCATTTGATGCTATTTTTATTTTATTTTACCTTTTTTGGCGTTGGATACGTCTTTCTCTTCCTATTTCTTTTGATATCTGACTTTAACTCAAACGATCGAGTTTTAGCTTTTGTTTTGCAAAACTTCAATGAGCATTTGAATGAGATTTAGAAAAAAAAACATCTATGAAAAAACGTGCAATTTAATTTATTCAAATTTGGGATAGATTTTTTAAAATAAAAAATTCACTTTATACATCAAAAACGTATTTTGGGATTTTATAAAGGTTTTTCTTCTTCGAATTTGCTTTATTTTTTAGTTCACTTGTAATTATAGAAGAATAAAACTCCATTGCTGATGGATGTGCAGAGTGTATCTGCACATGAACACGTGGCAAAAGGAGAATGTGACAAGTTTATTTTCTTTTTCTAGATGGATGCTTCTCATGCGCATATACACCAACAAGTTTTTTTTTTTTTTTTTTAACAATCATTTTTATTAAGTTTTCAAATCTCTTCTCATTAGTCTAATCACTTTTTTTTTTTTTTTTTTTTT
>JBBMKA010000022.1:10470952-10486217 GCA_037833695.1 Sechiopsis laciniata
TGTTTACATTCTCCATATTTATTTCCAGGTCGTACTATCAATTTATTAACTGAAATTAATTGGAGGACGGAAATAAAGGTTATATTAAAATTCCACGTCGATTGATATCAGCCAAGTAGAGGTCGATTGATATTAGCCTTAATTTTGGCCATTAAACAAAATTTAATTTAATTTCATAAAAAAACAATAAAATAAAATTCCGACCACTGATTTCTTAACTTTCTCTTTTTTTAAGTAAGATTTTCCAACTTCCTTAAACGTTCAGAACACCAAGTGCGTATATTATTCATTGGATCGGACTTGATTTTATTCTCTTTAAAATAATAACAATTATTATTATAAAAATAATCACAGAAAAACTTTATCAAATGTATAAGACATTAGTTAACTTATGCCTTTAGAAATAACTCAACTAAAAAAGTGAGACGCAAATAATACAAATAAGCAAACAAAAACAAAGCCTTACGATAAAAGTATTTACAGTTTTTTTTAATGTTGATTGGAGATTGAATACTTTATGATTTTCATTAGACTAAAATACAATAAGTAATACATTGTACACGTCAATAAAAACATAAATCAACTAAGATGATTTATGTTATCAAAAAACTTTTATGTACGAATTTATGACATAGAATTCACAGAATGCTTAGAATTTTCATCTGTGCAAGTTAGAATTACTATTTTTTAGTATAAATAGGGAGAAATAGACCAGAAATCTTATATAGAAGGTACTACTACTCATTCTAAAATAAATGAGAGATAATTACTGATTTTCAGGATCGAACTTGTAACCGTCGTGTCGAACTAAATTACTATCAAACAATGAAACTAACCCGCAACCGACTCTTTCGGTGCAAGCTAGAATTACTACTAGTAATTAGCAACACCAATTTGTAATTTACTCAACAAATTACTACCACTACTGTTTCAAGTTAACTCATCCACAAAATACCATTAGTGTGTGTCTCCGTACACTTTTATAAGTATCTTTTTTCGAAGAAACAAATCCACAAAATACCATCAAAAGAAAAATCTCATTAGCATTAGTTTATGTCCAATAATTATGAAGTCGTGAGTTTGATTCCCTTACTCATTTCCGTTCGGTTGATGAATTAAAAAAAAATATATTCACAAATTATAACCCTTTTTGTTCATATATTAATAAATAAGTTAAGGAATTCAAATAATTAATCTCCTATTCGTATGCATAGGGTTAAGCCTTTTTTTTTTTTTTTTTTTGAGATTACAATAATTGGGGGTTAGAGGATTTGAACCTACAATCTTATGGTCAAGGAGCACACACGGAAACCACTGAGTTATTGCTATTGTTGGTCGGTTAAGTCAAAATTTATATCCTTGGCATCATATCAGTTAAAATTCATCTCATAGAATTTCATGCAAAGTCTCTCTCTGAATTGGTTTGCATATAAAAAGAGAATCACAGTTAGTCAAATTTCCATCTCTAAAAACCATTTCTGAAACTTCTATATCCAATGGCTACCATTTCAAACTTCTTTTATCTCTTCCTCTTCTTCTTCTCCCAAGCAACCGGCGATCATGGCTTCACCACTTCTCTCTTCCACCGCGATTCTCCCATCTCCCCTCTACACAACCCGTCTCTCAATCACTACGATCGTCTAAATAATTCCTTCCACCGCTCGATCTCTCGTGCCATTGCCCTCTTCGACCGTTCTACTGCCAACTTCCAATCTCCAATTGGCCCGGGAAGCGGAGAGTATGTAATGTCCGCTGCCATTGGGACTCCACCCGTGGCTTACATTGCCGTCATCGACACCGGTAGCGATCTGACGTGGACTCAATGCTTGCCATGTCGAAATTGCTACAACCAATCACTCCCCGTTTTTAACCCTCTTCAATCCTCCTCTTTCAAACATGTGCCTTGCACATCCCAAATCTGTCACGCAATCAACGCCATTGTTTGTGGGGACCATGAGATTTGCAATTATAGTTACACGTACGCAGATCAAACTTATTCGAAGGGAGAGTTGGGATCAGATAAGATCACTCTCGGGTTATCATCCGTGAATACAGTCATTGGTTGTGGACACGAGAGCGGTGGCGGGTTTGGCGTTTCCTCGGGCGTCATCGGACTCGGCAGTGGAAAATTCTCTTTAATTTCTCAAATGAACCAAAACAATGCCGTCAACCGACGGTTCTCCTATTGCTTACCAACCTTACTCAGTCGAGGAAAAGGCAAAATAAACTTCGGTAAAAATGCCGTCGTTTCTGGCCCTGGAGTCGTTTCGACGCCAATGCTCTCAAAAAAACCCAACCTGTTATATTACATGATGACCCTTAAAGCCGTTTCCGTTGGTAATGAACGTCACGCGGTCGACATGTTGGCTGCACAAGGAAACATGATTATAGACACAGGGACGACATTGATGTATCTTCCGAAGGAGGTGTATGACGGTGTCGTTTTGTCTTTGGTGAATGTTGTTCGAGCGGAGCGGGTTGAGGATCCCGGTAAATTTTTTGGACTTTGCTTCAACAGCATTGGATTGGATGTTCCGATAATCACTGGGCATTTCGATGGTGGCGCCGATGTTCATTTGCTGCCGGTGAATACATTTTTGAAGGTGGCAGATAATGTGAGTTGCTTGACATTGACACCGGCATCACAGTCGGATCCTTTTGGAATTTGGGGAAATTTGGCTCAAACCAATTTCTTGATCGGATATGATTTGAACCTGAGAAAATTGTCGTTCAAACCAACTGTTTGTGCTTAGAATGCTCTTAAGCCACATCTTGGCTAAGAATTGAAAAAATAGGAATTGTTAAAAAATTAATATATGCACATTTTGGCCAAATGTGCCAAATAGTCCCATATTTCAAATTATTACAATTCTAATTTTTTTAAACATATATTCTTTTGGTATTTAATTCAATCTTTTAAAGTTATTTAGTGTAACTTAAAAAGTCAACAATATTCTATGTAATTTAAGTTACTATTTAAAGTAGGTAATTATTATAGGTCGGATTACGGTATTAAAGGTTCATGTGTATTTGGTTCCCAAATCCTCGTATTATATATGCATATCAAAGTAGTTGAATTTGATTCTTTTTTGTACAACAATATTAGAGATTGTACGATTCAAATATGCAATTTTTGAGGAGTAGCGCTTTAATGATATCTCACCTTCAACTAATATTGTTGAATTAAAAAAATGTAATCTCTTAATTGATGATACATTTTCGTTATGGTCGAACTTAATTTATTTTGACAAGTGTGCACCCCATAAAAATAAAAAATAGTCCTATATTTTGCTAAATAGTTTTAAAACAACCTTTTCTTACATTAAAAAGAACAACCTATTTCTTACCATAATTAAATTCTACAAAATTAAGTTTCCGATGGTTTTTTTTTTTTTTTTTTTTGTTAATTATACACAAAATTCAGTTTCGGACTTTTGCCAATAACAACAATATAAATCTCAGGAGTATCAATGTAACTCAATATCTAAGAAGTGATGGTTCAAATAGCTTTCGTTTCAATTTTATTATGGAACTAAAAAAAATAAAAGTTTCCATTTATAACTCCCTTAATATTGAGACAACCAACCGATATTATTTATTATTATTTTTTAAATTGGGGAAAGGGATGATACAACGGTACTGCTCTCTCAAATAAGATATTAAATATAGATTTTCAAAATTAAATCTATAATCATGAAGTTAAAATTGGATTACAATCAAATCAACACTCACTAACTCTTTTGATTTAAACATCCAACAGCTAAACCACAACTTGCACTGACTACAAAATATAGTTTGTCAAACTTGATTTATTTTCCAAACAAAAATATAAGAGAATTCAAGTAAAATTATTATTTTATACATTGAATTGTAGTCAATCTAAGATCAAATCAGCAATACACATTACTTAGCTTGTGCTTTTTAGTTCAACGGAATGCTTGACTTTTTGTTTTTGAATTCAACTACATTCAAGAACTCTAACTAATTGGTTACCATGTTATACCTGATGTGATCATGACTTAGAAACTTAGACTAGCAAAATCTAGCCAAGGGCAATAAACTATTTTATTCTCTTAAAGAATATAAAATAGTTGAATTTTTGGTTAGTTTGATCTTTATTAGTTATAATAATAGCAGAAAGGCAATTATAGTTAACTAGGATAAAGTTTTTGAATTTAAAATGTTTAATGACATCTGATACTATATTAAATAAGGTAGACATCTATTTCAAAACTAATTGATAATGAGATGAGTAACCCATCTATCTTATGAATGTAACTAGTATAATAATGAATCCTTAACATGCTCCTCAAGATGGATCCCAATTTTATTTTATTGAATTAAATTCTCGTTTGGACTTAATAGACTCTGATACTTTATAGATAGATAAATATTTATGATATTGAACTGGTTTACAATCAAACAATGAAACCATTGCGTCATTAACCCATTCGGTGACTCCCCACTTTTTGAACGTGAAATAATAGTGAGATTCTTAATAAAGATTAGTTATTTACGTAAATTAAACACACAGTAAATGATTTGTTTTTTTTAACTGTACCGTAGATGAATTGGGAAATGAAAAAATCAAAATTTTGAGTAGACTAGCAACTTGAGTAAGGTTTTTTTTTAATTTTTTATTTTTCTTTGAGAATAATTTGAATAAGGTGAATAAGGTTAAATGTTCCAATTATATTACCTTAAAGTTGAGTTTCAAATTCTCAATTTTACATTAAAAAAACATTTTCTACATCCATAGTACCAAAAAAAAAAACTGTCGCACAAGTCAATGAACTCTTTAAATTAGGTCAAGTCAAAAAAGGAAAAAAAAACTCTTCATATATATTAGGTTTCAAAAAATACACCCCCCTTTGAACAAACATAAATACGCAATTAAATTATTTTATTTAATTTATCATTTCAGTCTAAATTTTCGTGGAATAAAGAGTTATCATTTAAAAAAAAAAAAAAAAAAAAAATCAGAAGGATGCATTTACCCGTTTCCTTAAAAAAAAAGAAAAGAAAAAAGAGATTCATTCACTTGTTGATGTCTTAATTAATCGAATTAAAAAGAATATATCTCTTAATTAATCATCTTCTTTAATGCATATAGGGATCTACCTGAAAATTTATAATGCAAATTCTCCCTCTAAATCATCTAAAAGGAGAAACATGGCTAATCAATCTTCATCTCTGAGAACCTTTTAAAACTTCAACAATAATATCCATGGCTACCATTTCAATCTTCTTCTATCTTATCTTACTTTCCTTTTCCCAAGCAACCATCGTGAAGGAAGGTGGCAATGGCTTCACCACCACTCTTTTCCACCGCGATTCTCCATTCTCCCCTCTCAATAACTCGTCTCTTAGTCGCTACGACCGCCTTAATAATGCATTTCATCGCTCCTTCTCACGCGCTGCCACCCTTTTTCACTGTGTTACTGCTGCCTCCACTGCCGCCACCATCCAATCTCCGATCTCCCCTGACAGCGGCGAGTATCTAATGTCTGTCTCCATTGGAACCCCGCCATTGGTTTATGTGGCTATTGCCGATACCGGTAGCGATCTGACGTGGACTCAATGCTTGCCATGTCTCCAATGCTTTGACCAATCATATCCCATATTCAACTCCTTCAAATCCTCCTCATTCCGTCGACTGCCTTGCACCTCCCAATTGTGTCAGGCACTCCATGGCCGTTGTGGGCCCCACGGGGCCTGCAATTATCGTTACACATACGGAGATCAAACTTACACGAAAGGAGATTTGGGTTTTGATAAGATCACCTTCGGGTCATCATCCGTGCACACAGTCATCGGATGTGGCCACGAGAGTGGCGGCGGGTTCGGCGAAGCATCGGGTCTCATAGGACTCGGCGGCGGAGAACTCTCTTTAATCTCCCAAATGAACCAAAATGACGGTATCAGTCGACGATTCTCCTATTGCTTACCGACCATACTAAGTCAAGCAAGTGGCAAAATAAACTTCGGTGAAAATGCCGTCGTTTCTGGCCTGGGAGTTGTTTCAACGCCACTAGTCCCCAAACTACCCAACACATTTTACTACATTACTCTCGAGGCCGTTTCCGTTGGCAACGAATATCACGAGGCTGACATGTCGTCCATGCGAGGCAACATGATTATAGACAGTGGCACGACATTGACGATCCTTCCAAAGGAGTTGTACGACGGCGTCGTTTCGTCGTTGATGAGAGTCGTTCGAGCAGGGCGTGTGAATGATCCACATGGCTCTTCTAGACTATGCTATGCTGTGGGCAGCAACGACGTGGAGATTCCGGTCATCACCGCCCATTTCAGCGGCGGCGCCGACGTGAAGCTACAACCGGTAAATACGTTCAGGAAGGTGGCCGATGATGTGAGTTGCTTGACATTGGCGCCGTCATTGTCGTTGCATGGGTTTGGGATTTTGGGGAATTTGGCACAGGCGAGTTTCTTGATTGGATATGATTTGGAGATGGGGAAATTGTCGTTCAAACCAACTGTTTGTGCTTAGAAATTTAAACTCTCCAACTTTATTGGTTTGCTTTATGAGTTCTTTATATGAAACCACATGTGGGCAAACAAGATTTGTCTAAAATTAATATGGATATTATTGATATATTTATACAAAGTTACATATTGCATTTTTGCTAAATGTGCCAAGAGAGGTCTTCGTGTTCAATTAATTTAAAATTAGAATTTAGTCTCTAGTTGTTTGAAAAAAAAATAATTAAAATTTAGTTCATAAGATTTTAAAAACCAAAATTGATCATAGTAATTCCAATTATTAGTGAATAATTAAGTAATTGAAAATTAATTATTCATGTGTCAATAATAAAAATAGAAAGGTAAATGACTAATTGCACAAAAAAAAAAAAAATCACCCATCGAAGTGAGTATCCACGTAATTTCATTCATTAGCAATTAAAAACGATAAAGGCTATATTTTATATTTTATTAAACTATAAAAACTAAAATCTATTTTTTAAATAAAAAAAAAAATCTAGTTTAATATTTTTTTTTTTTTAAATTTAGTTTTTTAAATCATAAAGATTAAATTCTAATTTTTGAAATTTGAGAACTAAATTTTAATTTTCTTTAAATTATACGGACTAAAATTTAATTTTCTTTAAAATATATGCATCAGATTTATAATTAATATTTTATATAATGTGAATGAAGCATTGCTCTGGTCAAAATTATCATTTTAAAAAGATGAAGAAATAATGAAATGGGATAAACGTGAAAAATGAATATTTCAGCAACAATAACAATAATATTATTTGACAATGGAGTATTTCGATATTTGATCATTGATAGTTTAAAATTATTACTTTTACATTAAAATTGGTTAAATAATAATTATAAAAATTTTATAAAAGGAAGGCTAATTGAAACTTTTGCACATAAAATTAAACAATAAATTAACTATTAAAGATCAATTTGAAGTTTTAGTACCGAAAGGATTGAAAGTGTGGTTGTTTCATTATTGGATAGTAATTTAATTCAATATTACAATCACGAGTTCGATTATGAAAATTAGCATTTGTCTCTCACATGAAACTTGGAAACCTAAAATTCTATACAAATTAACCATCTTTGTTACAACAGAGTCAGAACTAACTTATGTTATAAATGTATCTACTTAGACAAGTCATCATCATTTTTCATATCTTCATCACTGCTTGCATTTGCCCTTGTATCTAAACTTGCATTTGGGTGAAATGTCTCATATTAGCTTCTACCTTTCTACGCATGTCTCGAATGTATATTGTTATCCATTGCAAAAAATAACCCTTTCATTATTATGTGTGATAAAAATTAACAAGTGAATGGTGAAAATTGAAAAAGCCTAAGCTTGACAAACTTGCTTATGAATGAGCAGACCATTGTTAGTTCGGTTAGATTTATATTCTCAAAAATTTATAAAAATCAAACCGAACCAATATTAATTCGGTTTGATTTACCTTCTAAAAAAATTATAAAAATCGAATCCATTATTTATTTTCATTTTTCATTTTTATTTGCTACTTTTATATCTTATTGATTTTTATTATAATAACTAACTAATTTTAAGATTTAAGATTTGTTTTGAAGAGAAAAAAAAAACATTCAAATGATAGGAGTTAGAAATAAAATAGCAAAAAAGAATAAAATTAATGAAAAAATGAGTCAATAAATTTTAATTTTTTTGAATATGGGTTGATTCAATTTTTAATTTGATTTAGAAATCAAAACCAATGATTAAATTATTTTTTGAATATTGGAGTTACCACATATGTATATATAAATAGATACTTATCCTCCGTAGTAAGAAATGAATGTTAGAGATAAATTAACCAAAAAACAGCGTACGAAAGGCGAAGGGATAAGATCACATCATGAAAGAAGATGAGATGATAAGAGAGGAAGGCAGGGGGGGGGGCCCACATCAGGGAATAGAGAAAATGGGGGCAGTCGGTCACACGCTTGGAAGCATCCCCTTCGCACGTGCCACCCTTCAGTCTCCCAACTCCATTGCCTCTCTGTCGAATATTCCACATGCTCCTCGCCCTCACTCTGTCTGAAAGCAAACGCTTTGAAGCTCAGCCTCTCTCGGTGATAGATAGATTTCGCCGCCCAAATCTCTCACGTTCTTTACTCAGCTGCATTTCTCTCAATCGGATCTACGATCGTCTTCCAGGTCCGTCCATGTTTTGTGTTTTTTCAATTGTTGCTGTAATCTCTTTGTTGTTTCGTCACTGGATTTTGCGTTTTCTTTAAGTCGATTTGCTGCTCTGATTGGATTGTCATTGGTGATTCTGCGTTTACTTCTTGCGATTTTGCTTCTCAAGTGTTGTGGAGTGGATGTCTGAGGTTTCCTGTCTTATTTTGAGGTTCATCTGGTTTTGGTTGAATTCTCTGATGTTTACTACTTGCCAGGCCGATGGAGAGTCGTTAAGTAGAGTTCATTATGAAGCGTTGATTTTAACACTGACGCCTTTTGCAATGTCTTGCGCCTAATCACTCTATTAATCTCATCCTAATGTTTTCCACTATGAATTTTGACTAACCAACAATGATTTTATAAATTCCTTCAATGTCGGAATTTCTGGATTCATCTCCATCAAATTAATGGAAAGCCGTCTATGTGACTAATTCAGTCCAACTTTGGTTATGGCCTTTCAATTTACCCTCTATAGTGATTTCCTGATGCAAAATGAGAGGTTTCCAGTTTCCTGGCCCGTCATTATTAGGCATTTCCTGAATGAGCCATGACTTGAATTGACTTGCATCAATTTGTGGAAGGAAGTAGGGATATTTTCTTTCAGTTACTATTATTGTAGCTTTTCTATTATTGTTAAGGTGAACTAAGTAGAGTGACAATTGTTCCTTTTAGTCACTGATATTCGTTCTTAATGGAGATGAGGGTATCTTTTCTATTATTTTTAAATTGATTTGTACATTGTTCAAGACGTTATTTTTCTTTCTTCTTCTTCTTCTTCTTCCTCTCTTATTATCTCTTTTTCTTTTTCTGGAAAAAGATTGAATATGCATCTGTTTATATGTTTTTATGTTTGAAACAGCTCATCTTCAACCAGAGAGCCGTATGTCTGTGGAAACCATTCCAGAGCTTCTTCTGTTAGATGATTTATTGTAGACACTTGACCCCTGACCAGAGCCACCATGGGCATCTGTCTGGTCAATTTTTCTGGCTTGTTGGTTCTTCACGCTCTACTTCTTTGTATGGCAATGAATAATAGCAATGGCCTCACCTCCGATGGTAGTTTTTTACTTGTACAAGTTTGTAGTATTTTTTGTTTTCATATTAACTCAACTTATGCATATAAGTTTTAAGGGTAAACTATGCCCGGCTACATGTATAATGTTTTTGACTCGTGTTCGGGATATAGTCATAGTGGGTTCTTAATTTTTTTGGGTTCTTTATCACTTGGTTTGTTTGACATCAATCCTTCATCATTTGAATAGAATATCAAATTTGGGATTGACATGATTTGAATTTACATAACTTTGTAAATTTTAAATGTAGATAAAATATGTCTTCTATGATCTTACATTTCTCTCTCACTTTATGGGTAAAAATAATGCGTGCTCCATTCTATTTACCTTTATTGTTCTCTTTCTATACTATATATTGGTCACTGTAAGAACCCCATTCTCATAATGGGATTAGAACGGGCAAATGTGGAATGTACTTAGAGGATGGGCTTTATATGTGGGGACCTTTAGGTGGTTATAAATACTGAAATGAGAGGAGTGGTGTGGTAGGTATTATTTTGGGATTAAGTCTGAGGACTTATTGGGATAAAACAGGGGTGCTCACAGGGTAATGTGTTAATCATCTTTATTAATGAAATCTGCTGCTGTTCTTTGAAGTTTTATTACAGTTTGCATAGTATTTTCCATTTAATTTTGTGTTTGGCATTGATCTTAGGATTTGTTGAAGAAGGTATTGGAAACCTTACCGTCTTTCATGCAATCTTATCTTTGATCTATAGGCGAGGCACTTCTAAGCTTTAGGATGGCAGTTTCCAGTTCTGACGGTGTCATTATTCAGTGGAGACCAGAGGATCCAAACCCTTGTAATTGGACAGGAGTAGTCTGCGATTCAAAAACGAAGCGAGTAATCTCATTGTGAGTTGCAAAAATCTTCTATATCTATAGGTGGTCTGAAGTAGGAGTAAAACCACTTCTAAAAGGTCCAAAGTTTGATTGACGGCATTTTGTTTGAAAAGAAACATGAGACTTTTTCAAGATTCTCATAGGAGTTTTCTAAATATTTTTATATTCTTTACAGATTATAACCTCAAGCTGGTACCCTATGTTGGTTTTTTTTGTAAATGTCAACTTTCATGGTCATCATAATTGGAGGGCAATTTATAAACCCTTGTTCAGGATGTGAAGGTGCCGCCTCTCCCTGGCCCTGCTTTTCCAGTTCCTTATAAAAAACAGAGAAGTTTTTATGAGGGTGTCGGATGGAAAAAAATTGTAGACCAAATAAATGGATTCATATACGCTTATTTTTATTTGAAGGCTTACTCAAGCTAAAATTATGCAACTTACTGTCTGTGAGTATGTTTAAAGTGTCCAAATTATTTTATTTACAAAGCTTGAAGAACCACTACTTTATTACATTTCTGAATTCCTTTTTCTAGTTAGGTGATTTAAATTTTTTCTCTCCATGCGATAAAATACTTGGCCAGAAATTTAGTTTTTTAATCATCCTCATGGGTTGACCTAGTGGTCAAAGATGACCATCAAGAACTAATAGATGTTGAGTTCAATCTATGGTGGTCACCTACTTGAGAATTAATATTATACTAGCTACAAGTTTTCTTGACAACCTAATGTTGTGGGATCAGATGATTGTCCCGTGAGAATGATTGAGATGCATGTAAGCTTGTCCGGGCACTCACAGATATAAAAGAAAAAGGAATTAGTTTAATTTTTTAAACTTCATGTCAGACACTCTTTGCCTTGTTCAGAAATGTGCTTTTTGTACCAATCAAGTGGCTTTTTTTTTTTTTTTTTGAACTCTGATTGCTAAAGTTTATTTTAATATGATGCCTTTGGCCTGTGTGTTATTTAGTAGGAAAGATTTGTACATTCAATGTCATTGTTCTCATTATTTTTGCTCAATTATTCAGGAAGCTTGGAAATCACAAACTGAGTGGGGTCATTGCACCTGAACTTGGGAAGCTAGACCAATTGAAGACCCTGTACGTTTTATGGGGATTTTGTGTGTGTGTGTGTGTGTTTGTGAGGTTGCTGATGCATGCATATATCAAAGTTTGCATATAAATTGCTGATAATCGATAGGATTCCTCTGATTTCAGAAATCTTTCGGACAACAACCTATATGGTACAATACCATCAGAACTCGGAAATTGCTCACAGTTGCAGGGAATGTATGTGTCTGCTTCTTTGTTTTTCACCCTTGAATTTAAATGTTGTTTGCCAGGTGTAAATTTCTTTTATCCTTCCCCCCTCCCCTTTGACTGTGAACGTGGAGATGGAAAACAGTGTGCTGGTAAAGTGATTTGACCTTAAACATTCACTTGATTTTTTGTTGTTGATAATATTCACTTGAATTTAAGTGCTGTAACCTTTGGAGTACACGCTACTATCTTTCCCTTAGTATTACATCAAAGTCGGGCGGAGAACTATGCTCATAGTATGCCTTCTTTAGAAGAATTAAAATGAAGAATGAATATAATATTTTTTTTTCTTTCTAGATTCCAATAATAATATGGGTTTCTAGAATAGTCAGTTATTCAGCTCATACTAATACTAGATCGTCGTTTTCATTTTTTTTTTTTATGAACTTCTTCAATTCTCCAATTCTATGTCAATGTTGCTATGTTCTCAGGATATTTTAGGGAATTAATCATATGTCTGCAACAGGTTCTTGGAAAGAAACTACCTAAGTGGAGTGATTCCCTATGAGCTGGGAAACCTTTCTGAGTTGGAAATGTTGTAAGTTGCTTATCACATGTTTCTATGATCTTTCAAATTTTGTTAAGGTTGCGAGGAGTAATTTCCACTGAAAAGACCATGGAAGTTGCCTTTTCCTATGCAGTAGTAGTACCACAGATTCTCCGAAACTAAGAATTGACGTTTGGAATTTTGAAACTCTAATTTTCTTTTGTTTTGATCATTATTATGCAAGACAGTAGTTAAGGTTAACTTCGGACAACAGTATCCAATTATACGATCTTGATTAAAAAAACTATTATCTATACGGAACTTGACACCCCTATGAACATATTGAAAATTTTGGTCGAGCTTGATAAGATGGTATACTGACTAAGACTTTTCAAGAATATGTACAATTATCATGTAGAAATTGCCACTCTTAAACTTGTTAGAAATAAAGATATCTAATTACTTGGTGCTTCTTTACAACAGCTGTATAATAAAACAAGTAGTTGGGAATTGCTTCACCTAGACAAATTATACACACAACAATTAGAATTTGACCTAAAGAAAATATTTTAAATATTTTTCTCCTGATATTGTAGAGACGTTTCTAGCAACTCACTTAGTGGAAATATCCCAACGTCCCTTGGGAGTTTGGATAAGCTTGCTATTCTGTAAGTGGCCTTTGCCTTACATTGTGGAATTTGTTATAGTGTTTGATAATAGGTACTTATGATATATAATTTCTCATTAGCGTCCCTTATGCCTGACATGCACTCTTTTACAGCAATGTGTCCGCAAATTTTTTAACTGGACCAGTACCTTCTGATGGTGTTCTTTCCAAGTTTTCGGACACTTCGTAAGTTCTGCATATTCAAAACCTTATGAATAAACTTTTTACGTGGCAGTTCTTATTGTATTTGAAACATTCCTGCAATGACTGTTTGATTTCTGTTGATGACTTAATCTGCAAATACTATAAGAAAGTACATTAATTTATACTTTGCAGTTTTGTTGGAAATCGTGGTTTATGTGGGAAACAAGTCAGTGTCACTTGCAAAGACAATAACAAGGGATCTGGAACAAATTCTGAGTCCCCAGGCCTAGGTGATATCATTCTCATATTTGGCCATTTGGATTGTTCACATGATTACAAATCATTTAACTTCCATTATTATGATTTATCTTTTCATCTTTAGCCCTGAATCTATCAAATGTTTTCAACTTAAATACAAAGCGCACAGAGTTCTCAAATTCATTAAATGATTTTTGTTTTTTTAGTTGTGGGAGATTCGAACACATGAGTCCATGACCTCTTGGTCATTAGTCTATACTTTATGCCACTGGAGCTAAACTCTTGTTGGCATTCAATGAATTTTGTTAATAGCGTATGTGGTTTAAGTCCTTAGTCATTCCTTTTCTGTAGGCCAGAATCAAATGAGGAAGAAGTACTCTGGCCGACTGCTCATAAGTGCATTAGCTACAGTGGGGGCACTACTACTTGTTGCTCTTATGTGTTTCTGGGGTTGCTTTCTTTATAAAAGGTTTGGCAAAAATGAAAAGAAAGGTCTTGCAAAGAATGTTGGTGGAGGTACTGTTCGTTTTACGGTCTATATTGATTTATCTTTTTGCAGTGCTCTTATTGTTTATGCCAATATTATTCCTAGTTCCAAGGTCATAGCATCTTTATGACCATAGGCATACTTTTTCAGGTGCATCAGTTGTGATGTTTCATGGAGACTTGCCATACTCTTCAAAAGACATCATGAAGAAGTTGGAAACCTTGAATGAGGAGCACATAATTGGTTCTGGGGGCTTCGGAACAGTTTACAAGCTTGCAATGGATGATGGCAATGTCTTTGCTTTGAAAAATATTGTAAAGATAAATGAGGGGTTTGATCACTTTTTTGAGAGGGAACTTGAAATTCTTGGAAGTTTAAAGCACAGGTACCTTGTTAATTTGAGAGGATATTGCAACTCTCCCACATCAAAACTGTTGATTTATGATTACCTATCCGGGGGCAGCCTTGATGAGGCCCTTCATGGTGAGACTCTCTTCCTCATATCATCAAGTTTTCTTTAAAGATGCCAACTCTAACAACTATGTATTTGCCCGTTAATTTACCTGGTGTATTCTTGAAATGACATAGATTTTATGCACTTCTAAATATTACATGCTGGGGAGTCTAGTCTTTTTATGCTTGCAATAAAGCCATTGTTTTCCATCTGAATTCTTGTGCGATAAATTTCTTCTCAGTATCTCCTTTATAGATGCATATAATACCTTTTACAGAAAGATCTGAGCAATTGGATTGGGACGCACGCTTGAATATTATATTTGGAGCAGCTAAAGGCCTTGCCTATCTGCATCATGATTGTTCACCCAGAATCATTCATCGAGATATCAAGTCAAGCAACATCTTACTTGATGGAAATCTGGATGCTCGAGTTTCTGACTTTGGACTTGCCAAGCTTCTGGATGATGATAAATCTCACATTACGACCATTGTTGCTGGAACATTTGGTTATTTGGCCCCTGGTAATTAGTCGTTAGAATTTCTTGGGAGTTGTGGAATAATTTATTTTATGACAAAAAAATAATTACCCATGGCTCCTGTTCTTCCTGTTGATCTAAGCCTTTAATCAGGATTAGAGTTCTGTAATATAATGGTTTTTTTCTGCAACTTCAATTGGCACATCAGTGATTTCTGATCACCAATTTGTTGCTTGGATGAATTTGCACCAATACTAATGGTCTTTTTAGCACTTGCGTTAAAAAAAAAAAAAAAAAAAAAAAAAAAAAAAAAAAAAAACACACCCACCCCCCCCCCCTCCTCCCCCCCTCCCC
>JBBMKA010000022.1:10498505-10514413 GCA_037833695.1 Sechiopsis laciniata
ATTATATAAATAGAATCGTGGAAAAGGACCGTGCTTCAATTACATTTGGATCAAAAACTATATTGATACAGCTGAGGAAAAGAGGAGAGAAAGAAAAACAGAGGGAGAGAAAGAGAAGAAAAAGAAAGGGAAAAGAAGTTTGCCATAAAGCCAAAAGAAGCAAAAAAAAAAAACAAACAAACAAACAAACAGCAACCAACTAAACGGCGTTAATCAATTTAAAAAGAAAAGCAACAGTCTAATCAAACGGTGCCACCTGTCAGGGCAGTAAGAAATGAATCCTGCCCGGGCATTACCCAAACTTTTCTCTATTATATCACCCTGTATTATTGTTTTATATTTAATGAAATTAAACCCAAAAATTTGCCAACATTTATCAAGTTTGAGGTAAAAATTGTAATTATTATTTAAGATAATATGGGGGCAAATTTGATGAAATTTAAAATTTAGGATACAAATTTATATAACTTGACAAACTTATAAGTAAAAATGATTTTTTTTTTTTCCTTTTTTTATGATTAGAATTTGTTGTGTATATTTTAAATTAATAATTTAGTTATTCCATTATAAATAAATAAATAATTTTCAAAAAAGTAACTGATTGGATTAATTTAATAAGTTATTATAAAACGATTTTTATATACGATTGATTATAGAAAGCAATTGCAAAAAATGTATGTTTTTTAAAAAAAAAAAAAAAAAAAAAAGCATAGAGGGGGGTAGTTTTGTCATTCCAGATCCAGTCAATTTGGTTTCAATGTTTATTCTGATGATATATACATATTTTGTGACCAGAATTTCTCAAATCGGATCGTTGGCTTCATTTCTTGGTTTGTCTGAAATTGTTGAAGGAAGAAGATGACTCGAGGGAAACAGAAGATCGAAGCTCAGAAACGAAATGCGGAGAAGAATCAGAAGTCAAAGGGCTCACAGTTTGAGGCCAGAGCTGTTGCCCTCAAAGTAATCTGCCCTATTTGCAAGGTTATCTTATCTTATCTTATCTTCCTTTCAATCTTTCTTGATATTCTATGATTCGATTCGATTTTAGTGTTTGATTCTTTTGTTTTGGATTTTGGTTGTAATCTTCTTAATGCTATGAAACTCTTTGGAATTTGATCAATTTGGGGTTTGAATCCAAAAACTGGATCGTTTTGGTCAATCGTTTGTTATGGGATTTGGTAGGACTGGTTTGTCATTGGGCTTATTGTTTGTCCTAATCTCCTTGATTTTGTTTACTGGAAATTGTTCATGCCTTGAATCTTAGATAATGAGATTTGAGTTTAAACTTTAAATTATTATGGTTGTCTACATGGGATTCAAAACAGGAACACTATAATTTAGCCCCCGTTTGATAACTATTTTGTTTTTGAAATTTAAGCTTACTACAACTATTTTACCATATATATTTTTTTTGGTTAGGAAATAGTAACTTTCATTGATTAATGACAATTACAATATAGCGACAAACGAGAAGTTAAAAAAGATGATGCCAATGGGCAAAAAGGAAGGTAAGGTCATAGTTACAAAATCGAGAAAGTCTATGACTCCAAAAAATTCCATTATGTATGGTTGTTTCAGTGAGGGAAGGGAGGGAAATATGAGTCTCTTTGAATATCCTATTGTTCCTTTCACCCCACCAATGCCAAAAGAAAGCATAAACCATGTTTAACCATAAAACTTTAGCAGATTTTTTGAATGGATGCCAGTCCATAACACAAAGAAGGAGCGATGCGATGTCACGAGGGCGCACAAAGGACCAGCCAAAAGTTCCGAAGAGTTGGTTCCAAAAGGTCTCGGCCCAACCACAGTGGATAAATAAGTGATCTTGTGTTTCTTCACCACAATAACAGATTCTGCAGCAGCTAGGAGATAAAGCTAAGTTAGGAAGCTTCTTTTGAAGAACATCATGCGTATTAATCGCCTTGTGGCTGAGCTCCAAACTAAAAATTTTACTTTTTTGGGTTGTTTACCCTTCCAAAGTTTCAAATATAATTGCCCAAAATCCTCCGAAATAGGCTCCAATGGAGCAGTATCTACCTTATCATGTATTTTTCTTACTTGAATATCTACACCTTATCTATATTTGTAGAAATCAAACAAAAAATTGGAAACAAAAAAAAGTAACTTGCAAAAGTTTGTTTTTGTTTTTGAGATTTGGTTAGCATTCACTTATTTTCTTAAGAAAAGATGAATACATTGTAGAAAATTTGAATAAAAATAAGTTTAAATTTCAAAAACCAAAAATAAAAAACCAAATGGTTATCAAATAGGGCCATATATTTTATAATACAAGATTTTTTTTTTCTTTTTTGTAACAAATGTTGTTTGTAGCTATGATATTGTCTTGTTGAGAGGTTTTCTTATTGCGAGAAATGATGTATAGTCAAATTGTCTTTGAGTTTATGATTACTGGGATAAAAGAACTTATACCCTATATCCAAATTTACAACTCATAGAACCTCAGAGGATGGTTTCTCCTTTTCATTTCCTCGTTAGGATACCCAAATTTTTACTTTGTGAGGAATCAAATTGTCGTGTCTCCAAGTAGCGGCCTTGATTGAGCTTAATTGCTAAATCCTTTGTTATCAATCAAATTTGGCCTTGAGACGGGTGTGGATGCCTCAAGTGTGTTGTTGAGCAATGCTCCGATTTCTGGTAATAAAACAAAGTAACAAAACTGCTGTGTAATTATTCATTAGGTAAGGTTCTCCATTGGAGGCTGTTCTTTTAGGTTCATCCCTTTTTTATGGGCTGTCTGTTATGCAAACAAAGTTGTTTCACGTTGTTAGATGAGGGAAATATCATGTGTATACAAGTGATGACAACTATCTCAATTGGTATGAGGTCTTTTGGGTAAAACCAAAAGCAAAGCCATGAGGACGTATATCTAAAGTGGACAACATCATATCAATGTGAAGATTCGGATACGGTTGTTGTCCTTATTACTGTCTTTTTGTGTGCCTTGTATTCTTTCATTCTTTCATTTTTATCTCAATGAAAATTTGGTTTTTTATCAAAATAAAAAGTGGATGGATCTTTTCCTGAGTGAAAAAGTGGAATGCCCTGATATTTCATTCTTCTCTGTGTGTAGTTTAATGTGCTTACATCCTACTCTTCATACATTGTGCTGTGTGATGATCTAAACGTATTTCCCTTCCTTTCAGTAATGATTTGTTTCTTATTTCAGGCACAACTAGCAAATCATAACCAATTGAGTGATCATTATGGCTCCAAACATCCAAAAGAAAAGCCACCATCAGAATCTGGCTAAATCATCAGTCTAAAGTATGTGTCCTTATAATATTGAAGGCTTTCAAAGATCTCTTCTGTTCAGATCATTGAAAGTTGCTCTTATTGTCTTCATCTTTTTTTGTTCTTTTTTTGTACTGCCCCTTGTAAGGGATGTGTTGTTCTGTTGTAAAATAAACCAGACTAATATGCTTGTTCCAGATTCCCAGTCTAATTTTCTTTGTGCCTTCACAAATTTAGAATTCAAAAATTTAGAATCCCTAGAAATGGCTTCTTGCCTGAGTTTATAAATATTAGGTTAAAATATAATTCTGGTCTCTGGTCTCTGTTATTTGAGATTTGTTTCATTTCATTTCGGTCTCTTGGACTTTCAAATTTCAATTTTAGTTTATATATTAAAAAAACTTAAAATATGTTCTAATGACAAGGTCTTTGTTATTTTTTTTCTGTAACAAATCAGTCTAATTTCAAATAACTACAATATTAACTTCATATTTATTAATTTTAAGTTTTAAATGAAATAAATTTCAAACTATAGGACCAAAGATGATATTATAACTTGAATATTATCATGAAACCACAACTATTATGGGGTAACCTAATAATCAAGAGGACTTTGGAGTAATTAAAAAGTGATGAATTCAGTCCATAGTGACCGATTACTTAGAAATTCATTTCTTATGAGTTTCCTTGATATTAAAATGTTGTAGGATCAGAAGATATGTTTTGTAACATTAATCGAGGTGCACGCAATTTGACCCAGACAGTTACGAATACAAAAAAAAAAAATCACGAAATCCCTTCATTAACAAAAAGATAAACCATAAAACCTCTTGGGCAGCTGGTCGAGGTGCCCCTCTCAAAGAAAGATTACACAAAAATCTTCTCAATCTAAGTTGATAAAGAAAGTGAATAATTACAAAATAACTCCTCAATGTACTCTTATTGGATATTAAAAACAGTGTAAAACAGAGAAAAGGGCAGCTCCCTCTCCCTTCATGTAGATAATAAACTACAAAATGTACATAACAATTACATTATTTCTTCCAGGAGCTATAAATTCCTGGGAGAAAACTGTTCATTCTCTGTATGCATACAATATTGCAATCAGACTAAAAGAGATCTGCAAAAAATTGCATATGTACCATCTGCCACCACCAATGAAAAAAAAAACCTGAATCTTTTCACATTTACTATCTTTAAAAGTAGTATTGGTTTAACTCCATTCTTTTTGTACCTTCAACTATCTCATTCTCAAGAACCAGATCTGTCTCATAAATTATTTTCGCGGTTGAGCTTGTTTAAAAGGGCTGTTAAGAGGGCATCCATTCCTTCAGCTCGGATATCCTGTCTTTTCTTTCTCTGTTCTTCTCTTTCCCTCCAAGCTTTTTCAGCCATTAACCTCTCCCTCTCGAGTTTCTCCATCGATTCACGCCATTCCTGCTCGAACATCCGTCGGTTGTTGTAATGTTTCTCTAGTATTTCCCTCCATTCCATTTCCATCTTCTGCTGCCACTGAAAGAAGCCTTTCAGCATCTCTAGAATTTCATTACTAACGGAGCTACTAGAACTTTTAGAATCTGTTGCTCTTGAAGGTTTTGCTGGGAGAGTTCTTTTAGCCTTTCTCTTGTGTGAGTTGCTTTGAGTGGCCATTTCCTCCTCACTTTCCTCTTCATTATGTTCTTTGAGATCTGAATATTCTTCCAAACTCTTCTCCCTCGCTCTTTTCCTTGTTGCGGTCGAACCTGCTCCGGGTTCAAGGAGCAATCGGTGCATAGCTTTTTCCCTTTCAGCAAATACTGCATGGATCTCCTCAAAATAGGGGCATTGCCAGCCAAACTCTTTATGGGATGTTTCCTTCCCCTGTTCAGCCATTGTAACATTAGTAGCATATAATGATTAAACAAGTCAAGCTAGTTCTAGGCAAATTTATTACTACTTGAATTCTATGAAGAGCTTAGTCTGGGTAACATGAAACGATCTAAGAGTAAAAGATGATGCCTTTTCTATGATTATTAATGTTTCGATGCTTACGACCACCCACCCAACTAAAAAAAGGGTTCTTCACTCACAATGTAGACCATACCCAATGTTATAACTGCGATGCCACTTCTTCAAGCTCTTGTTTGGAAGCTTTAATTTTAGAAGGTACTCTAAAGAAAGAGAGAAAGTTGGATGCAAGCGCCGTTTAAGTTAGTTTTTAATGATAGAGAAATTTCCTGAAATTACTGCTCTTCCTATCATCGTAGAAGGAATTCAGTGATCTCATGGATCAAACAAGAGTGAGAAAGACAGTACCTAGTTTTTTTCATATGGGTCAAAATCTCTCTTCGATCACCTTCTTGCTAGTTCTAACTCCTAACTTCTACCACTCTTCCCATCATTCCTGGCTAGTTCTGACTTTTGTTTTTTTTTACCAGACTTGCTACTTCTAACGTCTACCACTCTTTCCATCCATTATTAGTTAACCTAGTGGTCAAAAAGAATATTGAAAATCTAAGAGGCGATGAATTCAATCCATAGTGACCACCTATTTAGCAAATAATTTTTTACGGATTTCCTTAAGATCCAAATGTTGTAGGGTTTGCCAATATGTCTTGTAAGAATAGCGTAACCTGTCTCAAACACTCACGGATATTAAAATAAAACACTCTTCCCATCATGTAATCCCACATTTTCAGGAAGCTGAAATGTCAAAGCAAGGCCAAGTTTTTTTTGGTGCATGTGGCTATTGTGATGTTGAACACTCGAACAACATTCCCAATAATAGAACTTCCTTATAATAACGTTTGACGATTGCGCCTAAAATCATTTGAAGTGCACATAAGCTCGCTTGTAGAAATAACTTCCATTTTTGTAACATTGGGCTGTGGGAACTGGGATAGATGTTAAGACAACATCCAGATTAAAATTTCAAAGTTAGTTTCATCTGAAGTTCAACTCCACAAGTTTAGAATACAATGGCAATCTCTTCTCATCTTCTCCGGCATCATCGTCACACTAGACTACACAGGCACGCACCTCTTTCTTAATGGGTTTTCTTCATTGGTGTTAGGTTCGTATTCATTGGATTTTTCTTATTTTTTTGCCTCCATACTTTGGCCTATGTAATTGGCTTCTTATCTCCTCAACCTCTTCTCTCCCATCTTCTTCATATTATCTATCCTATCGATCATTCTATAATCTTCTCCATAAAACTCTTTCATTTATCAAAGAAATTGCTTTGTTTCTTATAAACAAAGGTTCAATTCATGGGAGAAAATCCTAACAATAGGTTGAAGGGTCAAGACTGACTTCATGACATCTTGTCATTTTCTTGCCTACATATTGTGAGTCATTATCAACATTTTACTACATTTCTCATATTGAACTTTAAGGGGGTGTTTGTGTTTGCCGTATTTAAGGAGGATTTAGATTAAGGATTTACTAACTCTTTGAAAAATTACATCCAAACGAGTTTTTTGTAACTACTCAAATTAACTCTTCATTTATAACCACTTATTTCTAATCAATCTAAATAACTCATTTTTAATCATTCTATTTTAATTACTCAAAATACCTATTCATTTTAAATGTACATCCAAACAAAGTTTTCACTCTACAAAAAAAACCACATCCAAATGAGTTTTTGGGTACAACTTTCAATTTTTAACTACTCAAAACAACTCCTCAAAATAACATCTGAAACTAACTCGTCATCAAAACCTCATCCAAACATCTCATCCTAGGAATCTGCAATCAGTAATGGCAAAATTGACACCCCCATCCATTAAAGTAAGTACAGTTCACATTCAGAGGAGTCCACTTGAGAGAAACATAACAGAGACAAACTCAAACTATAAATTCCAAAAATCCCTAAATTAATCAAAAAACTGAACCAACCTTGTAGCGGCTGAGGAGATTCTTCCACTTACATTTACACTGATCGGCAGTCCTCCAAAACCCTATCTCTCTCATCCTCGCACTCGCCATCTCCCACAGAGTCGTCTTCTTCTTCGCCGCCGCCGCCGCCGCACCTTCTCCGGCGGAAACCGCCGTAAAGCTCTTTTCTAGGTCACCTCGAATCCGTATAAACTCCCTAGTCTCCTCCTCGCTCCACTGGTGCTGCTGAGCCGTAGCCGCCATCGCGATCGAGCTCACGATTGATGCTATTGCAGGGTTAGGGCTCCGGCTTCGGCGACGACGGTGGACGGCGGTGACATCGGCGAGGTCCGATAAGAAATTTTGTGATCGGCCCTTTTATGGCTTAACTTCTTTATGAAGGAAAAGAATCGTTGAAACATGGTATTCTTTTTTTTAATTTACTTGGTCCACCTTTGACTTTTTCTTTTCTCTTTAGTACATCCACTTTAATTTTTCACTATGCTTTCAATTTGAAATTAGAGGCATATTTGCTATTGGGGGTGTTTGTTTATTAATTTGAAAGAGGTGTTACGTCCAACATTTACTAACTACTTCTAAAAAAAATTATATCCAAATGAAATATTGTTACTATTCAAAATGATTTTTCATTTCTAAATATTTGAAATAACTCTTCATTTTTAATCATTTATATTAATCATTTATTTTTAATTACTTAAAATAACTATTCATTTTTAACTACTCATTTTCAATCACTCATTTCTATTCATTCATTTTTAATTACTCAAAATAACTCATATTTTACATCCACATCCAAATAAATTGTTGTCTCTAACTCATCTACAAAAAAAAAAAAAAAAAATTTTCAATTGAGTTTTTTGCTGTAATTTTTTCATAAAAATTCAATCTAAACAAGTTATTATAAAAATCACAATTTTTTAAGTACTCAAAATAACTCATCATCCAAAACTTCATCCACACTTAACTTTTGATACCTGGATAAAAACACTTTTTTCCCCTTTACAAACTATGCTTTCAATTGTTTAAAAAAAAAAAAAAAACTATGCTTTCAATTGAAATTAGAGGCATATTTGCGATTTTATTTTTTAGTTCAACAATTATACTAACAATGATCGAAACCATATTCAGATTGACAGTTTTTACTCTTATTTAACAATATGTATGGAAAAGAGTAGAGATCGAGTAACATCTTATATGACTAAGTAACTATGAGGTTACAAGTTTGAATCTCCTTCTTCGATTATTGTTAATTTTTTTAAAAAAAAAAACATTGTGCATCAATTTATTATATATATGACAAAATTGATAATTATTTTAGGGTAAATTTTAAATTTGGTATATAGTTTGAAAAGGGTTAGAGTTTAATCATTTAAAAAACTAGAATTAATTTTAATGATTGGAAGTGAGTTAGAGTTTAGTGCATATGATTATGAAAATTAGACGTTAGTCCTCCTAGTTCGATAACACTTAAAATATAATCTTTGTAATCGTTGACGCATGAAATAAGTAGAATTTAGTTGTTGATGTGAATTTATTCGTTCAATCACTTAACTTATATGACTATCATTAATACATGAATAATTAACTTGCATGTATATAATTCACTAACAATTAAGAATGACAATAACTATTTTTCTTTAATTTTATCAAATAAGAAGGATTGCATTATAGATTTTAAAATTATAAGAACTCAATTCTAATTTTCTTATAACTAGAAAAATTAAATTCTAATTTTTAAAATTATGGAAACTAAATTTTAATTTTTGTAAACCATCATAAAGTGACCTAGTAATAAAAAAAGCATCGGAGAATGACAAGTTCAATCTATAATGATCACTTACTTAAGAATTAATTTTTTACGTGTTTCTTTCATATCTAAATGTTGTAAAGTTAAGAATTAGATGGTATGTCCCGTTACATTAGTCGAGGTACATGTAAACTTGCCTAAATAATCTTTTATATATAAAAAATTGAGTGAAATTCTTGAGTTTTGGAAAAATCATTCAATAATTAACTTGGGTAAAACTTAATGAAAAATTATTGATCGAATTTCCGAATTCAAATGTTATAGAATTAAAAAAATTATGAATATATATATATATATTAAATTTATTTATTTTTATTAAAATTAATGTATCAATTAGAAACTTTACTTTAGAAAAATAGATTTTTTTTTTTTTAATTGGGATCCATAGTAGCGTATAGAAGTACAAGTAAATCTAAATCCATCCGATTTCTACGGGACGTTATCTGTCGAGATTTTTCATAGCTCTGTTATTTCTCGATAGAGCCTCCCAGAAATATCATTTCCCTTAGGGTTTGGAAAATTAGGGCAAAATTTCTCTTCATATCTGTCATGTTTCCGCTGAGTTCTTCCCGATTCAAACCAGGATTTCTCTAATTATCGCCAATTTTTCTCTTCAAACCCTTTATCTACACGGAATCCGAAAACCCCATCTGTTGCTTCTTCAATTTCATAGTATTTCCCATCAATTATGATTACAATCTTCAAGCCCTTTATGACCTTCATCGTAATTGTTCTTAATCTTCGTGTTCTTGGTCCTGGATTGAATCCCTTTGCACCCTACTGCGTTGCTCATCATTCCCTTCCTGCTTCTCGCTAATTCTCTTCGCTTTCGGTTTTTCCCATTTTTATAATTTTGGTTTTTGTTTGTTCTTCCTGAGAATTATGTAAATCTTGTGTCTGTTTGGGTTCTGGGATATTGATTTCCTCTGTTGTGGAATTTGAAGGGAGTTCTGTTTGTAGTTTGTGGTTGACGAACTGTTGTGATTGAGGTTGTTTTCGAGTTGATAGAATGGGATTTGAGAACATGCCTCAGGAACAGAGGAGCCCGAGTAGTCGAAGCCTTTCGAGGAGGCGTTCCTTTCGATGTGATGTGCTTAATACGGATGACAGGGGATGGACTTCACTCCACGTTGGTGCCCGAAAGGGTGACATTAAAGAGGTGAATTTTGTATAATATCCTTTCCTTGCTTGCTGTTTTGTTAGTTGGATTGAATTGTTTTTTTTTTTCCTTTTCATTGCACTATTATGTTGCCATTACTATAATTGGGAATAGAATTGCTCGAATTCATTGAAACTTGAAAAAAACTGATATAATGGTTTAGTTTAGAGAGGAGAGGAGGGTTTACACTTGCACCCCCATAAATATCACCCTCGTTCCCTCTTAACTATTTCTTATTAATGGGCTTTGGAGATTTGTCAATATGTTCGTCAAATGCTGTAACAAAGTTCAAGTTTTATGTAATTTTGTTTGTTGGTATGGTGGTGTCAAACAACATGTTAATTGTTGTTGACGTATCCATCATGTCTATGGTTTTTTGGTGAATAAGAAACGTTTTCATTGATGGTGTCCATGTACCATACCGGTCTCTTTTGAGAAGATAGATTTTAATCATCATGTGACAGTTTAACCTAGTCAACTAACATCTTGGCATGTCAACTTCAACGTTGGCATATCAAGTGAAATTTAACTTATTAGTTATCTCTTATGAGGAAAATCACATTTACTAACCTCAAATACGTTATAGCCTCTTCTATCCTTTGATATCTTCCTAGTTGAGTTGTTGTTTAGCCTTGACTGGTTCTAAACCTCTACAACTTGGTCAAGTTCATGCCAGCAGTTTTTAGACATTTTGGAGTTATGACATGTGTGAGTGCATAAAGTGTGTTTTTTTGGGATGTAAAACGTAAAAATACTTTCCTCATCATTAATGAGAATAAAATATCACAAAAAGATCCGAGCAAAAATATTGATCCATGTGAAGAGGGGGCTACTACCCGAAGATGAGAAAAAAGAGCTCCAACTATTAAGGATAGAAATTGAGAATATCACATTGAAATTTAGGCCTGACTGAGAAAACAGAGTCACTGCTTCCTTAAAGCTCTCATGTTCCTTTCTAAATCTCTCATGCTCTTTTCTAAGTAGATTTTCCATGCTAACTTGTCAGGAACCCAGCTTTTGAGGGAAACTGATAGGATTTGTTGTAGGGGTATTTTAGCAATTAATTGATAGTTCGTTAGGGTTGTTAGATTATAAATAGAGGTAGTGAGGGTGGAGAAAGATATCAAATATATTGTGGCTATTTTGATATTGGGCTCGAGAGAGTATTCTCAAGAATGGGAGGTTCAAGTATGAAGTACCTATTAAATACTTGGTTAGTTTGTAATCTTTTTTATCCTTTATATTTCAATATTTCAATACATTGTTCGGTTTCTAGTTCGGGTCGTATCAGAAACTTTCCTCTGTTCAGAAAGGTGCATGAAGAATAATTTCTGAATGGATTGGAACCCAGGCCACCTAGAAACCTGGAAAAAGGGTGGTGACTGAACAAATATGTTACTTATTTCTCTCGTTCCGTTTTCTCCATTTCCTCTCCCTCTCTTCTATTCCAGAATGTTCTCTTTATACATCTTATTGACTTTCCTGTTTTTTAGTGCCTTACTCTATCCCCACTGGCTTTACTTAGTTCTTCTATTCCAGATAGTTTTTCTTTATCTCCACTGGCTTTCCTGTTATTCTTCTTATGGTTTGAACCTAGCTGTTATTTTGTTTTGTTTTTGAATATTATGGTTTTTTTCTGGTTTATTACTTTATTAATGAAGTGATAGCTGTTGGTGTTATTCGTTTAGTTATTCTTGAATTTTCCTTTGCAAATCTAATTGCTTGAAGGTTTTGTTATCCCATCCTGGATCAGGTGAAGCGTCTGCTCAGGGAAGGAATGGATGTGAACGCGATAGCATGGGGCCCCAAATCAAAGGGATTGACCCCTCTCCACCTTGCTGCTGAGGGTGGACATCTTGAAGTAATGGATGAATTACTTGAACGTGGTGCCAACATTGATGCTAGAACTAAAGGTGCTTGTGGCTGTAAGTATCATTATCTCTTATGGACAAATTTTACTTGGAATTGATTAAATATAAAACGTGAATTTATTTTTGTTCATATTTTTCTGAATTTGTATATTACTTCTATTGTTAGTGATGAGTCATTTTAAGAATATGGTGTCAAGTGTTGGCAAAGGAAAGGGTGAAATAGACGTGTAGGGTAGTCTGGGACTCTGGGATTAGATTTTGATGTCTTAAGTCTCTTACCTGAAATATTAACTACATTAAATCAATTTTATTTACAAACATCAAATTCAAGCAGTAAGAGTTAATTTCAAATCTGCAAGTATAGATGACCCTTGTTTTTTTTTTTTCTTCTGTTTTTCAATGTAAGCTTGCTTTCTTTTAAAATAATATAAATTAATAAATTAACTATTTGAAGTTAAGAAAAGAATCCCTCGAGGAGTGATATTTACTTCCATTTCATTAATAGTTTTGCTAATTTGTACTGTTAAATCCCTTCTTTTTCATTGGAATGGTTTTATGTAATTTCTAAAGGCGTCTGTTTGTAACTTTTCATCTCATCAATGGAAGTTTTCTGTTTCCTATCAAATTTTTTTTTGTACTGTTAAATATATTGTTTCCCTTCTAACAAATTTGTCCGGTTAAATATGACCTCGATGAATAGAATTCTAAACAAGTGGTCTTCGTTTAAAGACTTGAGTTATCAACACTATTTCCACCATGGATATCTTTGATCTTTTATCGGCATGTTTTGCAAATATTTTCAAAATCCAAGCCAAGTTTGAAAACTAAAAAAATTGTTTGTTTCTGTTTTTAGGAGCTGTCTAAGAATTCAAATCTTACCTTAAGCAAGATGAAAATTAGGGTAAAGATTTTGGGAGAAAACAAAATCAATTAAAAAAAAAAAACTAAATGGTTATCAATTAACCAGGACTGTGACAACTAATTGACAAACTAACTATAGATTGGGAGAAGGATTGTAAAACTAGATTTAAGAGTTTGGCAGATTACAACTTTCGAACTATGATTTCTTTGTGTAAAATTTCATTTTGTGGTTTCTGCACCACAGTCTTGGCGTTCTGTACATGTTGTTTGAGTTCAGAAGCAACATGCACTGTGGAAGGCGTAAACCGAAATATTAGCAATAGGATGGTAAAGAATGTATAAAATGTAAGCCTGTAAAGATACTAAACATTCATTATGTTTACAATGAACCCTGCAGGGACACCTCTGCACAGTGCAGCCAAAGAGAGGAGGAAGGAAGCTGTGAAGTTCCTTGTGGAGAATGGAGCGTTCTTGCCGGATGACATGAATGACTGCAGATTTAATCCTCCACTTCACTACTGTCTCGGTCTCGAGTGGGCGTACGAGGAGATGAAACGTCTTCAACAACAACATGACAGTGGTTCGTCCGGAGAGACATCTTGCAGCTCTGAGAGCTGAAAACCCATCCACCAACCCCATCTTGCTGTTGTTGAGTTTGATTCTGTTTTATCAAAACCATCTACTTAATCTTGCTGTGTGTCAGGTCAGTATTGTGCTTTGTTCTATGGAACTACTTTTGAAGTGTGTTGTCAAACCATTTGTTTTATGTTTGTGAACCTTGAAGGATCAATTTGAATTGTCTCTTCTTTAATATGTGCTACTCTGCTAGAAATCAGGTCAAGGTTGAAAAAGAGAAATCATAGCTTAACTTTGAAAAGGCATGTTTTCGAAATTTGAACTGTCATAGAAAGTCGGATATAACCTAATATCTGTTCTCCTGTATGTTGAAGGATTGAAAAAATCCTGAATTTCCCATGGAATATCAGTTACTAGTTCAACATTTGGGTAGAAAATCTCACCCGTTTTTTTGTATTCTTTCTGCTGGTTGGTCGGATCAAATAATATAAGATGATATATATCGGATTAGTATACGCATCTTTTAAGCTTTGCACACCTAGAAATCACTTGATTAGTTTTTCTAGATTGAATCTATAACCTTTTTATTCCCTCGTATTTTTTTAAATGTTCTAAAACATCCAAGCTCTTGTTGAGCAAGATTGGAGTTTTTCCATAAAACCATGCCCTAACCATCGTGAATTGGATTTTGATCCCCCATCAATCAACTCGGTGCGAATTGTATCTACAACCCATCAACCCCTCTTGTGCCCTACTAGTCCTTTGTGTGCGCCCTATGTCACAATGTAATTCTCTTGGCCTCGCGAAGGGATCGTGTGCCATTTTCTCTAATTCAATGAGCAATTAAGCTAAGCATAATTGCAAAGTGGGTGGTTACCATTAGGACCAACCTCCATCTCGAATCTTGGGAAAACGACTTTCGAAAGGAGATAGATAACTTGTGAAGAGTTTTTGTCTTTAAAAGGTTATATGCCATAAGCAAATTACGGAAGTTTAGACTCAAGCTGAGTTAACATATAATTGGTGGGAGATCACTACTCCTAGAATACATTTTAGACTACTTTTTGTATGATAGTTTTGCATATAGCGAGAAGTCATACGATAGTAAAAATACTAGGAAAGCACAATGACATGCAAAGTAAAGCCTGCAATAGAAAAGCATGATAAAAGGGATTGATAAATGCATATGGCCACGGACATCAAGCCTTAGACAAGCATCCAGAGGTGTCACGACGTGTAGCTATAGACGAGACAAGCCAACAAGCACGACCGTGATACCTCATACTCAACCAGGATCCGGGTGTGTATCACACTCCCTACCAGCTGCCTACTGTGCCATCCACGTCCACGTCCACACATCGAGTGAAGTTTGCAAGCGAAAGTTAATTTCCTTAACTTAATTTTCACAAGTAAAACCATAAAATATTTTTTTCAAGGGAAAATTAAGGACTGGTTTGATAATGGTCGATCTTGTTTCTCGTTTCTTGTTATTAGAATAAGAAACAAAAATGTGTTTGATAACTGTTTTTGTTTCTTGTTTCTTAAAAAAAAAAACAGGAACAAACTTATTTGGTAATCATTTCTTGTTTCTTGTTTTTTTTTTTTATAATTTTTTTTTTGTTTCATAAAAAATACGACATTCATTAAAATATTTAAATATTTCAAAATTGTTATAAAAATTTTATACGTTCTAGTATAAATAAATATTTTATACAAAAAAACAAATAAATATAATGTAAAATTAACAACAAATTTGATATGTTATTTATCATACAGATCATTAGTACAAATGACGTGTTTCGAAAATGTTATGATTGTAAAATATTAATGTAGGTCACATGTATAGTTTAGTGAACAATTTTTTTATAATGCCAAAATTTTTGTGAATTCCAAGTCTGTTAAAAACTAAAATATTTATATTACAAAAAAATCAAACCATAAATAATAAGAAAAAAAAAAATTCAAATAAGATATATATATATATATATATATACTAAATAATTAAGAAATAATATATCACTACAAGAAAAAGCAGGTTGACCGACGATTTTTTTACCGTCGGCTAAATAATATGTTTAGCCGACGTTTTTAGAAACGTTGGCAGAAAGATATAATAGGCGACGGTTTTGAATCCCCGTCGGCCAAAAACACATTTAGCCGACGTTTTTCCAAAACGTCGGCTTAGTTTTAAAAAAAAAAAAAAAAAACCAACGTTTTTAAAAATGTTGGCAATGGGCATGCTTAGCCGACGTTGTTTATAAACGTCGGCAGTGGGCATGCTTATCCGACGTTTTTAAAAAATCGTCAGCTAAGGTCCTGTTTTAAAAAAAAACCCCGACCCATTTTCTTCTTCCCTTCATTTTTTCCCCATTTCCCTTCTCTGCTTCATTTGCGGCTGCACCGCCCTTCCGTTCGTCCGCCGTCGCCGTCGCCGCCTCCTCTCTCCTTCTCTCTCACTCACTTCCAAATCTCTAAATCTAGGTAAATCTTCAAATTTCATCAA
>JBBMKA010000022.1:10514513-10534009 GCA_037833695.1 Sechiopsis laciniata
ATATGAATAAATAAATAAACAACTAAATAACTAAATATATATATATATATATATATATATATATATTGTTTTTATATGCATGGTGTGCCTTGAAAAAAAGCCCGTGCCTTTGACTTCAGAGTGTCGTTGTGCCTTAAATACTGTTCCTGGGCCAGTCTTGGCTTTTGGGTGTTTGTTGGCTAAAGTTAAATTTTGTGGCTCCTGCGCCACAGTTTTTGCATTCTGTCTTGTAAACTTTTGTGTTAGTGGTGCCATTGTGCTGGGTTTTTTCTGTACTTGGTGTTTGAGTTCACGAGCAAGCGATGCACCGTGAAGGTGTAGATCGTTGGCAGCATCATCCATCTTTTTCCTTCAATAAAGATGTAGCTAATTAACCAGAAATTTTCATCATGGAAGTACTTAAATTCTACAATAGAATGATAAGAGATATTAAATGTTTAAGCTCTATAAAGATCCTAAACATTCATCATGTTGACAATGAACCAGGGACACCTCTGCACAGTGCAGCCAAAGAGAGGAGGAAAGCAGCTGTGAAGTTCCTGGTGGAGAATGGAGCATTCATGCCGGATGATATCAATGACAGCAGATTTAATCCTCCACTTCACTACTGTCCTGGTCTCGAGTGGGCGTACGAGGAGATGAAGCGTCTTCAACATGAAAGTGGTTTGTCGGGAGAGACAACAACGTCTTGCAGCTCTGAGAGCTGAAAACCCATCTACCTCCACCCCTAGTGATTGGTGGGGTTGTTGAGTTTGATTCTGTTTTTATCAAGACAATCTTAATCTTGTGTGTCAGGTAACTATTTCTTTGTTCTATGAAACCTACTTTTGAAGTGTGTTGTCAAATTATAAACTGTGTTGTGTGTTTGTGAACCTTTGCCAACCATGGATCAATTTGATTTCTCTTCTTTAATCTCTGTCACTCTGTAGAAATCAAGTTAAGCTGACACAGGGAGTATGTGTGTGAATTTAAACTTTTGACTATTGAGAGCAAAATAGACTTTTGATCTTAATGTTTGAAATGGATGGACATGAAATTTTAAGGACATCTTTTTGAGGTGTTTCAAGCAAGGAAAATGTGAATAATTATGGGAAGATGAGAATATTGAGAGAATATGAGAGAAAATGATTATCGATAAAAATTGTGTGCGTGTTTGTAGTGAAAAGAATGATCATTTATGTTTTGAGTGTCGAAAATGATTTTTGATTGGAATGTTTGTTTGAGGGTAGAAAATGGATGGAAATGAAATGGTTATGGAGCTCATACATGGAATGAGATTATGGGATATGGATAGTTATGGAGCTCATACATGGATTGAGATTATGGGATATGGATAGTAGAAAGAATGAGTAATTAAGTATATGAGAAATGATTGTCCGTAGCTTAAATATAGACAAAATAATTATTCTTTTCATAATTATTCTCATTCTCTCAAACGAGATATCTATTGTTGTCGATGGTTTGCTGCTAATTGCAAATACAAATTTGATATTTTAAGACATTTCCTCCTTAGTTCAAACTTCTTATATCTTTTGGTCCCTTTGCAATAACATTGGATTTAGGTTGCGGGTACATTTTTAATCCCATCTTTATTTTAATGATATTCATGATTGTTCAGACTAACTTGCGTGTATCTCGACTAATATTACGAGTTATACGGCTTAAATTTACAATATTTGAATGTCAACGAAAATTTAAAAAAATTAATTATTAAGTAGGTCACCATCATAAGTTGAACTTATCTTGATAAGTTTCTTAAAGTATTTTATCTAAGCTTTGGAGTTTAAAAATGGGACCCAGCTAGGTTAGAGAGCTTATTTCAAATTAAAACAAGTAAAGCCATAAAACACAAGAAACCTAATTACATTAGTTGAGACATTGTTATATATGTTTTAAATGAAAAAAAAAAAGATGATGGCGTTATATTTTTATTGTTTGGCGGTAACTTAGTTCAACACCATGGTCAGGGTTCGATCTCGACCTCAATTTGTACTAAAAAAAATGAAGAAATAAAATGGAAAAAAGGAAGAAATTAGCTTCATTAATTTCCACCCACAATACTTACTTTTAAACAAGATCTGATGAAATACAACTACCAACTTCACTTAATAATTTTTCTACAAATGTGTAAGTTAAGTTATTTGAAATCCTTTCTTATAGTTTTAGTAGATACTATGCAGCTTAGTCTTTTTTTTTTTTTTTTTTTGACATTGCAAAAGAATAGTTCACTCTGTGCTCACCGCACGGCTCCGTAGTATGCAGCCTAGTTAAATGCATTCAAAAGGTATAGGTTATTTGAGATTTAATGTTCCTTTTGTAAGTTTATCTTAGGGTTGTTCATTAATGATGCAATGCAAACCCACATATTATATTTGCTTAGGACATATGAGTTGCTATAATTTAGAGAAAATATAAAAGTGATAACAAAATAGTACAAAAGGACACACATATATGTAATAGTTATTTTACTATATACGAATTAAAAAAAAAAAAACTCTAAGAATTCTTCGTTTAGATCTCCACCCTATCATGTGCAAGGATAAATAGAAAATAGGAACACAATGGGGTTTTTGAAGGAGATAAAGCTTGTACATGCATTATCAAGGGGAGACATCATCATTAATTGTTTTTTTCTAATTTTGTTTTAAACTAATCATTATTTTAGAGGACGGGTTACGTGTTGGTTTAGTTGATTGATTATAATTCAATTCCTCTAAAGTTAAAAGGTCCAAATCTTAAAAATTGGAATTTGATTCTCATTTTATTTTGAGAGCAGCAATACCTGTGGTAGGGTTTATGATCGATCACTCTCCTAATTTGAACTAAAAAAATAATCGAATTCTCATCAAATTAAGGCTTGTCTTTTGATCATTTTTGTGAAAGTTTGAATTTTGTGAAACATTAATTTTAGCCAAGTCTTTAAGGTTTTTTCTTTTAATAAATATTTTAAAATCTAACTATTAAATGATGTATTGATTAAAGTATTTTTAGATGCTCAGGCCGAAGAATGATATAAAATCGGACCCATAGGTTATTAAACTTGAAAGTTCAAAATGAGTAGCAAAATTTATCTTCTTTTTTTTCTTTTTTGAACGAAGCAGCAAAATTTATCTAATAAATATTATTAGTTTGTATTCCAAAAAGACTAAATTAGGCGTAACCTACACACACATGTCTATGCATCAATATCGAATGAGGACATAATCCATAAACATATATGATTTAGACATCATAGATAGTTAAAACAAATAGTATTAAGAAGTTCATTTGCTAAACATAAATAAATTTTTACCCATATCCTTATTTTATATGATAAACTAAAATTGCAATGTTAATTTATTGTCGTGTGGCGATGCCAAATATCCTGATATAAAAATAAAATGAGACAATAACTTATGTATATTTAAAATATGATTATGATGATTCATTGGGTTATTATGATTGAATAGAACTAATTAATGAACCAGTTTAACACTTGCGTCATAGGTTCGATCTCGAAAATTGACATTTGTCCCCATTCTCCGATATGTACTCAAAAAAAAAGAAAAAGAAAAAAGATTGAATAGAACTAATTAATGACCCAGTTAAGTTAATTAAATACAACTTAAACATACAATTATTTCATTCTTTGGGGCAAAAAACCTAAGATTAGAGAAGAAAACTAAAGGCTCAACTTCAATAATGAATTGCAATATAGAAAAGAATAAAGTTCACACACAACAAGAAAGTAGGTGTGTAAGGATAAGGCAATTTGGGCATTTGTGTCCTACCAAAACATGCATAATTTTGTGAAGAACATTGGGCCATTTGCTTGTAAATTTGCAGACAAGCTTCATTTATTGAAGCAAACTTCACATTTGGAATCTTAATCAATTTTTCTCCATGATTAATTTTAGCTACGTACGACCTCTTGATTATAATTATCGATACTTTATGTCATTTGAATTTTTTTTGGTGATATATGATTCTCATTGTAATAATTCAAATTATTATAAGAAACATTGTTTCTCCCAAAATAAATATATAGCTCAACTAGATAAGATTAGTCGTAACTTTTTCAAGAAAATAGTAATCTTTATAAGTAAAACAGTCAAGAAAAAGTATCTTGTTCAAAATGCTCATCTTGTCCTACATCGAAAAGATAAAGAATTGAAATACTTATCTTACCCTACATTGAAAAGAGTAGGAGTCTTCAACATTCTAATAATAAATATGAGTTACTCTTTTTATTATCAATTAGTTTTAAGGTAGAATCTTATATTATCTAATATAGTATTAGAATTTCATCTCAATTATTGGAAGCTCACATATTGTCTAATATATCTCAAAAAGTTTTATAAATAGTTCATTCTTTTTTTTTTTCTGTCATATATATTAAGAAAGTTAATCGCATTAAAAATTCACCAACTCTTTTTAGTTGAACAATTATAGGAGTTAAGTGGTTGAAACCTTCGAATTCTCAGAACTTTTATTGATGCATTATATCTTACGAACTATATTCGGATTGGCTTCCTGACAAGTATTAGAGTTATTTGGAAAGAAAAAAAAAATTGACTTAGTAAGCAAATTTATTTATTTCAAATTATATGTTTGTTATTTTCTCATAGGTTTATATAAAGGAAATTTGCTTTAGTGCTAATTATTTTTGTTGTCTCTTTTAATTACAACACTTTTTTAGTAATATTTTATGATCTTTAGCAAAATTTTAGACGTTTTTATAAATATTTTAATTCTGTCATTTATTATCTCTTGATTGAAGTCTATCTACCACACCCACCCATTAAAGAATGTTTTTTGCACTAATTGAAAACTATACTTGTGACATTAATTGAAGACACTGATCATTAAAGACTATATGTTGCACTGATTGAAGTCTTCGTATACATGAGCTTTTTGTCTTTTTACTAGACTTACCCCAATTTTCTACTATGCATAAATTTCTTCTAAAAAGTTGCTATTCATAAAATTTTGTTTTTCTGTTTTTTTTTATTATACATGAAAAATCCCTTTACATAAATATATTCATATTACATAAATTAGATTAATTATATGAAACTCATTTTTTAATATTTATATTCATTATTAAACCATTATAAATAATAAACCACATGAATCAAATTCAAGTTTGTATGATTTAGCTAATCTCATATTTGTGAATAAGAAGAATAACTCAACTACATTCATGCATATTTCAATGATCAAGAAGTTATAAGTTGGAATTTTCTCATCCAATTATTATAGAATTAAAAATAAATAAAAATAAACAAAATCTCATATTTTCTTAAATTTAATCCTCACAATCCACCATTTTCTGAAAATATGGAGCCAAACTATTTTTAACCACTCAAAGTAATAAATAGATTGAAATAAGCCTTCTTTAACCGTTATGAGTTGACTTAATGGTCCAAAATAATTTTGCAAAATTAAGAAATAGTGAGTTTAATATTTGATGATAATTACAAACTTAAGGAATAAAAATATTGTAGAGCCATATGATATATATCTTGAAAATGGATGAGATGTATGTAAACTAGCCTAGAGTACACTCACAAGTATAAAAATAAATAAATAAATAAGACTTATTTTTTAATTGTTATATAATGAGTTAATATGAGGTTTATAAAGTGAGAGTATATCTTTTAATGACCGAATGGATTAGTGGTTCAATAGTTTTATTGTTTGGTTGTAAACTAATTCAACACCAAGGTTCGATCATTCGGTATTTGTCTCTCCTCCCCCAATATTTACTCAAAAAAAAAAGTATATCTTTTAATGGAATGATGCCTAACACACGTGTAGCTGACCCAAGAACAATATAAAAATGTTTAGCATGAATGATTAATACAGATTATCGACTAATTAAATATTAAACTTGCTTCCATAATTAAAATTAATGTTCTTCAAGTCGCACTTATATATATGTTGATAGATAATACACCTATAACTAAATTATTAATTTTTTTAAAAAAAAACGAAATTATTAGCTTATGAATTATTGGTCATTTAAAAGGTTGATTATTATTATTATTATTATTGACATTCTTAAAAGGTTTTCTTTAACCATAAGGTTCTCTAAAAACACTAAGTTGTCAATTTATTTTATACCATAAGATTAAGATATGCCAAGTCACAATTGTATGAAAAATATAAATTCGAATTGTGTCTTAAGACTTTTTTTTATTTTCCTTAATTTTTATTGATTTTGGTCATGGTCACATGACTCACATTAGTTACAAAACAAAATTCTGTTTTTAAAATTAAAAAAAAATTTATATTTATATTGTCAAGTCTCGTAGTTTATTGGTTTGAATTCCTTCCACACATGCAATGTAATATTCTAAATAGAGAGGAAAAAAAATATAAGTAATTACTTTATCAAAGTAGGTTCCTATTAATGAAAGCTTTTACACTTGTGTGTGGTATTGGAAATGGAAACTTCTCTCGCTAACTAATTGTTAAAATATATATCATTTTGATTTCGATCCCTCTATTTTAGTATCTATAAAATTTAAAATTAGTTCATATGATTGAAGCTTATTTTAATAAAAATTAATTTCTCATAATAATTTTGAAGTTACTTTTAACGAAGTGGATTCTATAAAAATATTAACTATTCAACTAATTATGACCTAGAACAAGCTATAAGTATTATCAATATAAAGCATAGTGTTTAAAAAGGGTGGATTACTTACAAATAGCGCCATATTGACTAGTAATTTTGATACAAGAAAAAAAAGGCATAAAATAAACATATTTATAAAATTTATAATATGGTACTAAAAATAATAATAATGAAATAAAATTTATAGAATGATAAAGCTAAACAAAACTTTATCATTAGTTGATAATTATTTTATTTTTTAATTTTTAAAAATTAAATCTACAACAATTAAACCAACCTATGATTTTGCTTACTTTAATATCTATATTTCATATATCTATGTTTTTAAAAACCAAACCAAAATTTGAAAAAAAATTTATTTTGATTTTTAGAATTGGGTTTAGATTTAAATATTTGTTTAGGAAAAAGGATAAAAGAGAATTTTAATAAAAATAGGTTAAAAAATTTTCAAAACCCAAAAAAAAAAAAAAAAAATGATTATCAGACTTAAAAGTTCACAAAAAAAAAAAAAAATAAATAAATAAAAAACCATTTAAAAAAATAACATTCCAAAAAAATTGGTGACTTTTCCTAGGTAGTGAAAATTAAGGTGGTCATCTTCAAAATCATTACATTGAAGAGGCTTTATTGTAGGGTTTTCATGATGGAAAAAGTGTTCCCTTTGGCACTATAAAACCCTTTGTTTTCCTCTCAAATTTCAGCATCATTAAAATTATAAAAAAAAAAAAAAAAAAAAAAACCCTTTCTTTAGATTCATCAACAATGGCTTCCATGGTGGTTAAGGTTAAGACTTTCATTCTCATCTTCCTCATCTTCACTTGCCCTAATTCAGGTACTTTCTCTTTTGCCATTTTCAGCCGTAGGGTTAGAACCTAGCCAGTAATACAACAAAATTTACACCTTTTTGTGTGTGTTTATTAACATTTTTACTACTTGTTGATTTTTTATCTTTTACTACTTGTTGAATTACTATTAGACCCACAAACAAGTGAACTATTAATATGAATTAAATGGAAATTAGCATTTTCTTAATTTTGATAATATACTTCATGGGAGGAACATGTGGTAACAAGCAAGATGAGTCTAAAAATATCTTCAATAAATTTGATTGATTTAAGATTATCAATTGAATGCAATGTTAAATCACTAATAATTCATGAGCTTTTTCACGTCGAAAAATCGTACTTTAATTTCATATGAGCAACATTATATATATTTTTGGGATATACGAAGAGAACAATCTCAATGTAATGTAAATGATTGATGTTCCAATGCAGGAGGAGCTCATGGCCTAAGCCAAAAAGAAGGTTTAAAGGAAGAACCAAACCCTTGTGGTCAGGTAAAGCCATATATACTATAAACATTATCTTACACGTTTGTTTATATACGAGTGCACAAATTTGAAATTTTTTTTGTTATCTTTAAATGTCCAAACTAGCTTAATTAGGTGCATCTCGACTAAATTTTCACGAGACAAATCACATAACGCTACAAAAATTTGGTTGTCAAAGAAATTCGTGGAGATTTAATTTCTACATAGGTTATAACCACTATGTATTGTCCTAATCTTTTGGTTCATTTTTGTATATACGTAAATGTTCGGACCAGCTTATGCGTCGCTTGACTATTCTCACATGATATACTGCTGTCTTTACAATATTTAGATGTTAAGAAAATGGTAAAAAATTGATTTTTAGGTAAATAATCACACCATGAATTGAACCTAAAATTATTTAGTTGGGCTCTACCCACTAGGCAAACCCATGACGCTAATAGTTAGTCGATTATAGTAGTTTAGTTAAAACATATACTTTGGATAAACAAATTAGAAAGTTTTTTTTTTTTAAAATAAAAATAATTCAACAACAATTGGAGTAGGAGATTCTAACCCGTAAACTCTTGGTTATTGTGTCATACATGATGCTACGAAAGCTCGGCTTCTTTTTGCAACAAATTAGAGGTTGCATATAGTCTCATTTAAAAGTTAAGAGATTCATTTGAATTTTTTCTTGTGTTCGACTTTGAATTATACCCTTTATTTTATCGTAGTTTTAATAGTCGACAAACGTTGATTTGCAGAAAATTATGAAAGGAAAAGTGATGAGAAAGGTTTTGGAAATGGAAGCAATATTGATGGATTATAATGAACCAGGTGCTAATCCAAGGCACGAGCCACGAAAAGGAAGCCCTCGAGGTCGAGCAAGCATCAATCCATGAATAAATAATTCAATACCTAAATACCATAATATGTTTCTCTTTTTTTTTTTGTTCGACTTTCATGCATTGAATAAAAATGTAAAATATGTTGTATATTATTGATTTCCAGCACTTTATAATAGTTATAATAATAATGTCACCTTTTAAATGTTGTAATCCTTCAAAAAGAGATGTTATAAATCCTTAATCTCAAAAAAAAAAAAAAAAACGAAGAGCATGAATGTAATAATCGTTTTATTTTGTAACGAGAAGGATTTCAAATCAATATTCTTACAAAAAAAAAAAAAAAGGTGTTAGTATTTGTTAGAAATATTAGTATAGGATTATATTAATGGTTAGGTTAATAATCATTGTTATGTTAATATGTAAGGCCAAACAAGTTCATTAGGTTAGAATTGGTTTTCTACATTTTGTTAATGTTTAGGTTTCTAATGGAGTGAGCAATGTAGCCTCCATCTTCATCTTCTCCATTTCATCAATAATATATTCTCTCAAACCTTTTTAATGGCTTTCCACCTTCTTCCTGCTCAAATCTTCTCAATTTTTTAAGGTAGAACTATGTAAAAAAAATAAATAATAATAAATTAAATTAATGGAAAAAATTTACTGCAGGAATCCAATCCCCACAAAAAAATATGATGAATTTTGTGAGCATGAGGTTTGCATTCGGTATCGGGAAAGGGGAAACCATTCTCCGACCCCGCCTTGCCCCATAGACATCTCTAGGAAGGATTGTAATTTTAAAATCATAATTTCCTATAAATTTTTTTGGAACTTAAACATTGTAGAGTTATGTTCTATACAATCAAGGTGCATGTCAGCTAGTTCGAAAACTTATCAATATAAAAAAGAAGAATTAAAAGGTGTTTGAATAAGGCATTGTAAAGCCATTGTTTTCATGGGTTATTTTGAGTGATTCAAAATTTGAATTTTAGTAATAGTTTATTTTTATTTTAGAACAAAAGTAAGCATTTGTATTAAGAAGGGACTAGTAATAGTTCATTTAGATGTGAAATTATAGAACAATTATTTTGAGGAATTATTTTGAATTATTCGAAATTTAAATTTCAGTATTAGCTTGTTAGCTTGTTTGAGTAATAATTTTTTACACAAAAGTGACAAATAATAGCTCATTTGAATGTAATTAGAAATGAATGATTATTATAAAGAATAAAAAAATTAATAATAATTTTACATGATTAAAAGAATGATTATAAATAAATAGTTATAATAAGACAGTCATAAAAACTCATTTTTAATAGATGGTTAATTACACCAAAGAGACATAATTTAGGTTTGGATATGATGTTGGCTTTCTAAATATACAAAGATAAAGAATACGAAATTATAATTATACCCTCGGAACTGGAGCAGGAAGACAGAGAGGCCACACTTGACAGGACGACAGCCATTGACATCTGATCTACTGCAGGGCAGCTTCAACTTCAAACTCCCACACTCTCTAAATTCTTTGTCCTTTCAATTCGGCTCAGCAAGGTGGGCCGTTTCATTCCTTTAATCCATATTACCAATCCCCATTTCCCCAAATCTAAGTTAACCCCTCTTCAATTCCGATTCCAAATCCCCTGTTTTTTTCAGCCGCCATGCCCGGTTTAGTCTCCTTCAAAACCCCGCCGGATGCGCCGCCGCTCCGGATCTCCGTCTTCGACACGCCGCCGGCCACGAATCACCGGAAACACCCATCTCCTTCACCTTCCCGATCCAAGCCCTCGCCGACCGGGAAGAAGAAGCTTCAACCGGAGAGTCCGAAGGCGGCCCAGTTTCCGGCGGATTCCTCCTTAGACAACCCAGATCTCGGCCCTTTTCTTCTCAAGCTCGCTCGAGACACCATCGCGTCCGGCGATGGCCCGAACAAGGCTCTGGATTACGCGATCCGTGCGGCGAAGTCGTTCGAGCGGTGCGCCGTCGACGGCGAGCCGAGCCTGGACCTGGCCATGAGCCTCCATGTTCTGGCCGCGATTTATTGCAGCTTGGGCCGGTTCGAGGAGGCCGTGCCGGTTCTTGAACAGGCGATTCGGGTTCCTGAGATTGTTAGAGGGCCGGATCATGCTCTGGCTGCCTTTTCCGGGCATATGCAGCTCGGTGATACGTATTCGATGCTGGGTCAGATCGAGCGGTCCATTGGTTGCTATGAAGAGGGGTTGAAGATTCAGATTGAAGCCTTGGGAGAGACGGATCCCAGAGTTGGAGAGACTTGCAGGTTTGATTTCCTCTGTTTTTGTATTTGATGTAGATTAGTCTTTGAAAAATTGTGAGAATTTGTGGCATTTGCTTGTTTTTATAGCAAACAGAGACTAGACTTTCATTTTTGGTTGAAATTTGTGATGGATTTTGAGATTGTGATTGATCAGTTGATGTTGGGTTTTTTTATTCTTCTTTTTGAATTCAACAATATTTGAGGTGAGAGATTCGAATCCGTTCTTGGTTACCAGGTGATACACGAGTCATATATCAGGTCAGTTCAATTTCAACCTAGTTGGGGATGATGTTTGGACTTTACTGTTAAAGAATCAGTTTTTTGTTTCTTTCCCTTGGAATTCTGAGTTAGGGGACATTACTTTAGTGTTTTATTGTGTGTGTTTTTTAATTGGTGAATGTTCAGGTCAGCTTGTGCGTAGATCAACTATTGTCACGAAACATACTATCTGATCTTATAACATTTGGATGTCTAAGAAACATGTAAAAAATTATTTAGTTATAGGAGACCACCATGAATTGATCCTATCACCTCTTATTTATAACACTCTTGACTACTACACACCTGATGATGGGATTATGTGTTAATGTGCAGAGGTTTCAGTGGAGTTGGTTTCTGTTTTCTTGGATTGTTCTTTTCTGTCTCGTCTGTGTTGTTTTCATCGGCCTTCTTTTGTTGTGGGGGTGAAATAGATCTCTAAACTAACTATTTGTTTGTGGTTGTATCGGTCTAGAGTCGAGTTGTTGACTCGTTTTTTGTGTTTTGTAGCTTGTAACGAGGTTCTGTTAATCGAGCGGAACCTCCTTGTTGTTCGAAGTTTTATATTGGTTCATTTTTGTTACAAGGAAATGGTTAGTTTGTGGATTGATTTATATGCATATTTGAGGATAAATGAAGCTTTTTAGTTAAGCCAGTTGTTCATTTTGGGGAATGTCTTGTTATATGTAGGTATTTATCCGAGGCGCATGTTCAAGCAATGCAGTTCGACAGAGCAGAAGAATTGTGCAAGAAAACTCTTGAGATTCATCATGCGCATAGTGAGCCCGCGTCCCTTGAAGAAGCGGCCGACCGCCGACTGATGGCGCTCATTTTCGAGGCAAAAGGTGATTACGAGTCGGCTCTTGAGCATCTTGTCCTTGCTAGTATGGCGATGATTGCAAACGGGCAAGATAGTGAGGTTGCTGCCATTGACGTCAGCATTGGAAATATCTACATGTCTCTATGTCGCTTCGACGAGGCAGTTTTCTCGTACCAAAAGGCTCTCACTGTATTCAAAGCATCTAAGGGCGACAACCATCCTTTGGTTGCCTCTGTTTACATACGCCTTGCCGACTTGTATCACCGGACTGGAAAGCTTCGGGAGTCCAAATCTTATTGCGAAAATGCAATGAGGATATACTCAAAGCCTGTACCTGGAATTTCACACGAAGAAATTGCTGGTGGGTTAACCGAAATTTCGGCAATCTACGAGTCTGTTGACGAGCCTGATGAGGCATTGAAGCTCTTGCAGAAGGCAATGAAGATGTTGGAGGACAAACCCGGACAGCAAAGTGCAATTGCTGGGATAGAAGCACGAATGGGAGTGATGTTTTACATGGTTGGAAGGTACGAAGATGCAAGAAGCGCTTTCGAGAGTGCGATATCGAAACTTAGAACAACCGGGGAGAGGAAATCTGCATTCTTTGGTGTTGTTTTGAACCAAATGGGATTGGCCTGTGTGAAGTTGTTCAAGATAGATGAAGCTGCTGAGTTGTTTGAAGAATCAAGAGGAATTTTGGAGCAGGAGTGTGGCAACTGTCATCAAGATACCATTGGAGTGTATAGCAACCTTGCAGCAACTTATGATGCTATGGGCAGGTAATTTGAATTATTTAAATCGTATTATACGTATTTTGTTGCATATGCATAGCTCTCCCAGGAGCTCGACCCCCTTACTCGTCGATTTTATCGTTACTTGTTCTCTGATCGAGTTTTCATTGTTAGTGAAATTATGTGATGAATATGATGTGAAAATATCATGTTTGCTCATAATTTGTTTCACTGGTTTCCATTTCGAGGGTGTTTGGACAACCGTTTAAGTGTGGACTAGGTTGAATTATAATAATCCAACCTATGTTTGGACCACTAGTTATAATAGTTGGTGGATTAGCTCGTAACTCCTCATCTCAACTATAATAATCTCCCGCCATGTTATAATACAACTCAGGTTATAATAAAATTCTTTGTTATAACTTATAATAAACTTTAGTTGCAAGTCCACAAGGGATAGTTTGCAAGTCCCCGGGACTGTGTCGTTGGTTGAGGCTTGGGGCTTTTAAGGCATGCTTCCTTAAAGGTTTCAGGTTCAAGTCCCACAAGTGAGTTTAATTGTAAAATCAATTGTTATTTTTTGGGTCTAGACCTTGGAACAGGAATGGGTGCCTCCAAAGCTCCGATTTCACTTCAAACGCAATAACTCTCCGTTATGATAATCCACCATTTATAATAACTCAACTGTCGCGCCAAACAACATTCTTTGAGTTCCAATTGGGTGTAGCTTAGTTGATGAATGCTTTATCTAATGGTTTCTTCCTAATCTATTATAGAGTTGATGACGCTATCGAAATATTAGAATCTGTTATGAAATTGAGAGAAGAGAAGCTTGGAATTGCGAATCCCGACTTTGAAGACGAAAAGAGGAGACTGGCTGAGCTACTGAAGGAAGCAGGCCAAACCCGAAACCGGAAAGCAAAGTCTCTAGAGAACCTCATTGATCCAAACTCGAGGAAGATGAAGAAAGAGACAACGAAAAAGTGGTTTGGGATTTAGAATCTCAATGGGAAATGTTTCCTTCAATGTCGGAGCTGCTTTACTGATCCAAAATGCACATTCTGTAACATACAAGATCATGTATAGAGTTGATTTAATTAAATTTTTTTTTTTTTAATTGGATCAATCTCTTCTGTTTCTTTTTATGAACTGAACTCATATATGGTTTTCCCACTTTTCCTCTGTGCTGTTTATTGTTTAATTTAGAAAGAAAACATTGATCTTGATTGAATAAAATTTTGGAAAAATGTTTTCTTATTTTCATTAGTTGTTTCATAGTTAGGGATTGATTAGTCGAGTCCGAGTTTAATCGTTTGAATTGTATGTAGAAATGAGTTATAAGTCAATGAACTTATGTCCATGAGACTAGCAAACTTGTTATTTAAGATAAAATATAGGTATGCTCATGTTTTACATGTGAGCTTGCTATTTTTGGTCTACTTTGAAAGCAAACATGGAAAGAAAATAATATTGAAGAACAACATTGTAAGATTGGAATGAAAGGGTCTCAAAGGTTTGATACAAAGAACAATCCTCTTCTCAAATGTGGTTGAATAAAATATAGTAATTTTTTCTTTATCTATTTTAATTATAGTATTTTTTATTTTAAAAATATCTCATCGATAACAAATTTTAGACTTTTTTTTTCATATTTCAATTATAATCTTTACGGTCTCTTAATTGAAAATTATAGGTTGTATTGTGATTAAAGACTATACAAATTAAAAATTGTTTTTGATATTGATCGATGATTATTTGTAGCACTGATTAAAAAATTCTCTATGCACTAATTGAAAGCTATATGTTGCATTGATTAAATGGGCATGGACTGTTAACAAGAGCATAGCTCTACCGGCATCTTGTACAACTTATGGTTACAGGTTCCAATCTCCTTCCTCCAATGTATAAAAAAAAAAAACATTATGGGCATGGACTTTTTCAAATTTTTTTTTTATTATTACTATACATGAAAAATTCCTTAAAAAATGAAAGTATATGATCAAAAAAATCTTTTCTACTATATATCAATTTTTCCTTAAGAAAGAATGTGAATGATAACCAAATTTTAGAAACAAAAAGTTTTTAAAAGTTACTTTGATTTGTTTCTAAATTTTTATTTGATTTCTAAAAATAAAAGTAATACGTAGATTTTTAAATAAGATAAAACATATCATAAGTAGTTGTTGTATGTTTAAATTTAAAAAACAAAAATTAAAAATAAAATGGTTATCAAACGAGGCTCGAAGAATTATAAGTTCATTTTTCTTTGATATTTTCACGCATTTAGGTTGATTTTTTTATTTTATTATTTTTTTTTTTTTAAGAAAAAAAGTTAAGAGACGAAATCTGATTTACAGGTGAAAAGAAAAAGAATGCGAGTTTCAAAGCCAATATTTGGGGGAGAACCATAAAAAGAGAGATACCTTGTCAAAATCTTGCCAAAATAAAAGCTTACAAAGTTTATAGATTTTATTCATTTAGATGAGCATTTAGAATTTAGAATTCCTTTTGCTTTTTGCTTTTTGCTTTTTTTTTTTTTTTTTTCATGTGCTTTTTTAGGTCGTAATTTTTCTCGATAAGATACGAATAAATGGTTCTACCTTCATTGTAAATGAGAAAATTGTTTATTGTATGAATAAGGATTACTTTCTTTCTTTTTTTTCAAAAAAAAAAGGATTACATATTTTTCAACATTAGACTTTTTGAGTAGAGCCTAAAAAACCAAATGTAAAATTAGACTATTTGAACGAAATATTGTACAATTGTGAAGGCTAAAAAACCAAGAGGCGAAAACAAAATATTGTACCATTATTATCGACCTATAGGATCATAGGTTTGAATTCTCTAATTTTATAAGATAGATTGGGTTACTTCTTTCTTTGACAATTAATATTGAAATCAAATTTTATATTATTTAATATGCTATCCGAACTCATTAAACTTAATTTCACATTGAATAGATGGGGTTACTCCTCTTATTCTTAATTAATTTTGAGATTGAAATTTATACGATCTAATACAACCTAAATCATCCCATATTCACTATAATTGCTTTCATTCATAAAAAAATTAACGTTAGAAATCTTAATCAAATTACTAAAATTGAACTTGAATGAGACTTTAATGGTTGATTTTAACAAGAAAGCATTAAAAAAAAATTAATGATTTTTTTTTTTTTGTGTTTGAAAAAAAAAAAAAAACTAGATCTAAATTAGGGTTAGGTATTCACTATGAACCAAACTTCATTTTCGTAACTTCTTTAAAAGATTGCCTACAACCCATTCTAGAAGATTAATCACAGAATCAACTTCAAAATACTAACATAAATAAATACGTAATTTTTTTTTAGAATATTCTTTAAAAATCTATATAATTTTTTGTTTTTTCTTCAAGTGATCATTATGGTTCATGCATGCATAAACTTTTAATCGAAGCTATTGAGGTTTCAACCCGTTGTAGTGGAAAAGGCTTAATTTCATTAATCAATTACTCTTGTTTACAGTTAATCGAACTTTAGCATATTTTTTTATGGAACAAGTATCAAGCAATATTCTTTTAAAAAAAATGTATCAAGCAATATTTTTTTTTTCCCCTTTTTATTGAAAAGGAAGCAAGAGAATAATATTCGTCTAAACTAATGTAAATGTTATATATATAACCTAAAAAAAAAAAAAAAAATATATATATATATGTATGCATTTCTTCTTCTATGAGCGGGTAGATTATATATTCCCAATATAATTCATCACAAGAAAATAAAATAAAGATAATTAAGAAATGAATTGAAAAAAGAATATATTCATAATAATGGAGGAAAAAGATTGATGAATAACCTTTCAATTCCACTAAATCATGATTTAGATTCTCCTCTTATAATGGAATTATGCTTTGGAATATATGAAACATTAAAGTTACACATGTATTAATTAATATATTAAAAAGAAAATTTTAACTGTGTAATATAAAATTGCTTTGAATTTGCTAAGTCTAAATGGTTGTTATTTTATTTAAACTATGGAAGATGAGAATTGAAAGTCATAACATTTAGTTCATAAATACCAGTTTATATTGTTAAATTATTGCGCTTTTTATTTTTTAACGAGGTTGTAAGTTTGAATTTCTATGTGATGTAATATTTTAAATTGTTTATAACTATTTGAATTTTGGTTTTAATTTTTGAAAATTATGTTTGTTTGTTTATTGTTTTTTTTAATCAATTCTCTATACTAAATTCTATATTTTTTAACGAAAATTTGAGTTCTAATTAACAAAATTTCAAAAACAAAAATTATTTCTTGAAAACTTGTTTTTTTAGAAGGTTTTATTTTTTGAAAGATAGATAAAAATAAATAAATAAATAAATAACAAAATAAGAAAATTTGTATTGTGGATTAGTATTTATGTAGGCTTAATTTTCAAAAATCAATATCTAAAGTTCAAATGTTAGATGTAACTATTTACATAAAAAAAGAATTCAATATAAATATTTACATCTAACATTTGAAATATTCATATGAATTGTTTTATTTGAACCATATATAATCATCATGGAATGGTTTATTGGTCAATGAGGGTCTTAGATACTTAAGGTGATAATTCAATTCATAGTGGTCACGTACTTAAGAATTAATTTCTTATGACATTAGTCGAAATGCCGTAAGCTGACTCAGACAGTTACGGATATAAAAAAAAAATTGAATCATATATGATGATAATGGTTTCTATTTCCAAATATATATATATGATGGATAATGGTGTTATCTAATTTTGGCTTGAATTAATGGGATCATTGCATTATTATTTAATATGAATTTATAATAATATGCACGCATCTTGGAATTTTGACATTTTTTATGGATGGAATTTTGAAATTGATTTCGTGTAAGTAAAGTAATGATTCGATTCTCTTTTGATCACAGCCCAATCGCTATTTAGTAAAAGGAAGAAAGCCTTAAAAATAAGAAAATTGGGTTCCAAAATAATGAATAGATATTCATTATTTGAAATCAAAATAAGAGAGTATTGTCTTTCTTTTAAAAAATAAGAAAATATGGGTTCCAAAGTAATGAATGAAACCAAAAATAAAGAGTATAGTCTTTCTTTTACATATAGAAAAATGGAGTTGTGCTATTAAAGAAAAGAATTCATTTCTTTTCTTCTTTTTTTTTTTTTTTTTTTTTTTTTTTTTTTTAATTGTTGCTTCCTTTCTTATAGCAGAATTGCTTTATCAGCTATATTTTTATTTTCTAAATTTAATATTTATTAAAAAAAATTATAATCAAATGTTAAAATACTTGAAAGCTTTAGAAAGATAATATACATTACTAACTTTTTTTTTTTCAAGCGATGTGTATTAATAAGCAAAAGAAAATAAATAATAATAATAAAAAAGCTCTTATAAATTTCATGAGCTTAAATCTTGAATGGTTTTTTTAATTTAATATTTTTAGAAAACACCTTTGTAGGAAAATGCTTGATTTTTTTACATAGTTTAGTTATCGACCATTTTTCTAGAAAAAAAAAAAAAAAAAAAAAAAACTATTTAATGAACAAAAAAGAGTCAAACTCTTGTGATATTATATATGATTGAGTAACTAGGGTTAGTGCCTAATGATTTCATTGTTTGTGGTAATACAGTTCAACATCATGGTTACGGGCTAAGAAGCACGGACACGCACGCCAGATACGGATACGATACGACACAGACACGTGGACACACCATTATTTAAAAATATAGGACACGGACACGTCGAGGACCCGTTATTTATTATTATTTTTTATGATATACTATTAATAGGTCAAATTCAAAATATTTTAGTTAGTTATAAGTCTACCCTTAACCATCTCAAAATATTCTAGTTTTTACCTGCTTATCCTTCTCTTCATTCTATTTTCTCTTTTTCTTTCATTTTTCCATTTTAGTCCATCTACCTTCATTGAAGTTGTCGTCAACGATCTCCACCAATACTACTTGTTGTCGTGTTGTGTCATGTTGTCATTGTCATAGACCATTTGAAACAAATAAGATTTAAATGAGATGTCCATGAAGTGTCCATAAAGTGTCCATGGTGTGTCTGCAAAGTGTCCAAAATTAAAAATAATGATAATAAAGGTGGACACATAATTTCAAGTGTCGGACACGTATCCAAAGAGTGTCTGGAAGTATCAATGTCGGACACATATCCGACGATATTTTGTCAAAATAAAAGTGTTCGTGCTTCCTAAGTCACAAGTGAACAATAGTATCTCTTGTAAGATTTGTAGTCCCCAACCTATACTAAAAAAAAGTGTGGTTATAAGTTTGAAACCTTCCTCTTCAAAAAAAAAAAATATGTATATATTATTATCATATATTTAGATAACCAAATATAATTTTCTTTAGAGCAAACTTCAATCCATTAAACAAATAGATAACCAAATATAATTTTCCCAAAACAATGACCACAAAGAAAGTTTAATTTCCCCAAAAAGCTTCATGTTCATTGCAATCCTTAGCAATTTTGGAGTAGCTACACTCCATAAGAAAAGGTTCAATAATTGTCACCACTAATACGCACTACTAGAAAAACACTCTACCATGACACCCTCTCAATTTTATTTTGCTTGAAGGGAAGAAAATAAGTGTCATGA
>JBBMKA010000022.1:10534109-10559367 GCA_037833695.1 Sechiopsis laciniata
TTATGGTGTTCATACCTGATGTCTCACCTTGTAAGTTAAGTCGATTCATGTCTGAAGTCACATGATTTGTTGCACCATTATCCAAGTACTAGCTTTCATCCTCAAGGGTTTCCGGGTAGGCCATGAGGGCAGTAGCTGCAGGAGGGTTTCTAGGAGTTTTTCTGGAAACATTTCTCGACTGTGGTGCATATCTGAAGTAGCAAACAACTGCTAGGTGTCCCATTTTACCACATATCTGACATTTTTCATTATTGTAAGGCTCATAACGATCCTGACCTTTCCACTTTTCTCCTTTGCTTTTCTGATTTGAAAAACCTTGGGAAGGATAATTCTTCGACCTTCCTTGGTAGGAGTTACTTTTCTCACCTTGATAGCTTTGGCCTCCTAGGGTATAATGACCTCCTTTTTTATTTGAGACATTGTTCATAGGACTTTTGAATTTGTTGGTTGAAGCAAAATTTGCAGAAGCTTGGTTAATAAACACATTACCTCTAAGTGATTGAAGCTTTTCCAGCCTTAGTTCATAGGAAATGAGTTCATATTGCAACTGTGGCCATTCCATTTCCTTGCTCCTAAGAACACATATTATTGGATTATACTCCTCGTCCAGACCAGCTAGGACAAAGGAAGTCAGAGTCTTTTCATTGATTGGATTACTAGTGAGCTGCAAGTTGTCACTGTACTCCTTCATCTTCGTCAGATAATCTCCCATCTTCATCGAGCCTTTGCGAGTCTGCTGGAGCATTTGTCTATTGAAATCTTCTTGTGAACGAGAGTGAACACCAAAGCAGTTGCAAATAGCTTCCCAGAGAGCTTGAGCAGTGTTGTGTCCCATGACTTGAGTAGCCATTTCTGGCGTCATGGAGTTGTACATCCAGCTGACTATAAGTTGATCAGTTGTTGTCCATACATCCTTTTCAGGGTTCAGAAAGGACATTCCCTTGGGATCATCTTCTGTTGGCGGAATGACCACCATTTTTTCAGGGCAAGGTTTTGATCCATCAAGGTGCCCATCTATTTTGTAACTCTTCAGAAAAGGCATAGCAATAGCTTTCCAAAGCAAGAAATTGTTTCTATCGAGCTTGATAGTAGTTACCTGAGTTATGAGATTTGAGCAGGATAAGTAACCCACTGGAGTGTTTTGATGTTTCACAAGGATTCCCTGCTTTTCCTCATCTGCGATCCATTTTCCCTTAGCAATGGTTCGCTCATCTTTCGCCACTGATGGATCGGCCATGCTCTGATACCAACAAAGAAAAACAAAGAGCAAGGAGCAGAGATTTAAAGAGGAATGATCAGAGAATGTTTTGTTTGTAATTACTCTTATAATAACTTCACCAAGGAGGAGAAGACCTCAATAAATACACGAACACAAGAGAGAGAGAGCAGGTAAAGGTAATTAATAAAGATAAGACTAATAATCTACCAACTACTACAAAACCTACAAGTAATTCTCAACAGTCAACAGCAAGGTCAAAAGCGTACGGATGCAGACCTCAGAGGTCATCACTCAAGTGTCGTCACAATGATCACCATTATCATACAAAAGTTATAATTAAATTATGATAAAGTGACATGGTGATAAATTGTTTATCCAACATTTTTTTTAATTAACATTGAACGTACAACTTTTAATTATCAAAATCATACATTATATTAATTTAACTCAACTTTTATTTATACAACATATTTTCGAGAACTATCATTTGTTATGTTTCTCACTATTTTTTTCCTTTTTTAACTGAGGTTAATAATACCTTGACTTTGTTGACACGTATATCAATTGCTATTTGCGGTCAACTTGAACGAATCTTGATCGCTCAAGAAATTGTCAAAACAAATTTACAAAATTGTAATTGATATTTATTGTCCACGAGAATAATAATTCAACTATATAAATTTGTATTTATGAACTAAAAAGTAATTAATTTAAATTTTCTACTTTTTAATTGTTGAACTCAAAAAAATTAATTGACATATATTTTATTAAAAATTTGAAAATCTAAAAATTACATTAAAATGACTTAATGAAGAAGTATGTCCATGAGTTCGATTTTTCAATTTCAAACTAAAAAAATGAGGAAAAATAATTGTGAATAGAGTAACCTTTTATTAGTAGAATTCTAAAACTTAAAAGTTAGAACTTATAATGATATTTGAGATTTAAGAAATAAAGGCAAATGCCAAAAGAAGATAGCATATTTGACCTACTAACAAGGGATTATAAGTTGGAAACCTCTCATTAATTCAAATATGGTTGATTAAGAGAAAAATAAGGCGAACAAAAATTAAGTTCAATATTAAAATTTTTTTTTATATAAATTTCCTCTTCAAATATTATAGAATTAAATTAAAAAAAAGTAAAAATAAAAAATGATTAGAAAATTTGTCAAGTATAATAATAAAAGGTTCTGTGAATAAATTAAAAAAAAAAATCAAACATAATATAAAATTGAATTAGGTTTCATAAAAAGATGAAGAAATTTTGCACGTAATAGTTTCAATTGGTGCAATAAAAAGAATTCAATCAATGTATATAATATAGTTTTAAATCAATGTAACAGACAGTCTTGAATCATTAACAAATAATCAATTAATACAATACTTAGTCTTCAATTAAAAAACGATAAAAGATAAATTAAATTATACAAAAAAAAAAACGCCTGAACTCATGTTAGGAATAAAATAATTTTTTAACAAAAAATTATAATTAGAATAGACAATAAAAAAAAATTGCAAACCTTGAACAAATTCCTAATGAATTATCTAACTTCATCATACCTGGAAATAATTTCAGACACCATAATGTAATGATGAATAAAGATAAAGGGAGTGAAATTACAGTATTACCCTCCCAGCTCCCAGTTGACAGCCAGGACAGTCATTGACATCTGATCTACTCTACAGTGCAGCTTCATCTTCAAACCCACACTCTCATAATTTCATATTCTCAAATCTTTCATCTTAATTTGGTTCATCAAGCTGGGCTGTTCCAATCCTTTAATCCCAATTACCAAACCCCATTTTCCCAAATCCAATCCAAACCCACTTCCCCTGTTTTTCCGCCGCCGTAATCCGCCGCCATGCCCGGTTTACCCGCCGTCAAAACCCCGCCGGAAGTCCCCCCACTCCGGATCTCCGTTCCCGACACCCCACCGGCGTCGATTCACCGGCCCCCATCTCCTCATTCCAAGAAACCCCCTTCTCCTTCACCGTCCAGATCCAAGCCTTCCCCCAACGGGAAGAAGAAGCTTCCACCGGAGAGTCCAACGGCGTCGCAATTTCCGCCGGATTCCTCCCTGGACAACCCCGATCTCGGCCCTTTCCTTCTCAAGCTCGCCCGCGACACCATCGCCTCCGGTGACGGCCCCAACAAAGCCCTAGATTATGCGATCCGAGCCTCGAAGTCGTTCGAGCGGTGCGCTGTTGATGGCGAGCCGAGCCTGGACCTGGCCATGAGCCTCCATGTTCTGGCGGCGATTTATTGCAGTTTGGGCCGGTTTGAGGAGGCCGTGCCGGCTCTCGAACAGGCGATTCGGGTGCCCGAGATTGGACGAGGGCCGGATCATGCTCTGGCTGCTTTTTCTGGCCATATGCAGCTTGGTGATACGTTTTCGATGTTGGGTCAGATTGAGCGCTCGATTGGTTGCTATGAAGAGGGGTTGAAGATTCAGATCGAGGCCTTGGGTGATACGGATCCTAGAGTTGGAGAGACTTGCAGGTTTGGTTTCTTCTGTTTTCTTTTTCTTTTTTTAATTGTTTTAGATAAAGACTAGTGTTTAAAATTTGTGGGAATTGTGTTGGATTTTTAGATTGTGCTTGATTTGCTATTGTTTTGACTTCAAATTTGTTTTCTTGGAATTCTGTTTGAAGTGACTCTAGTTTAGTATTTGTTTTGATATCAGTGAATACTTGGATCAGCTTCCGTGCATCTCAACTATTCTTAGTTTGACAACATTTAGATTGGAAGGAAATCGACAGGATGACCAATATGCATTGAAACCATCACCTCTTATTGTTACATATCTTGAAACCTAGGCCACCTTAGGATGGAAGTTTTTCTTTCTTAGTATGGAAGTTTGACTCTTGTTTAGTTTTAGATTATTGTGTAAAGCTTTCAGTGTGATATAGTGTTTCAGTTTTCTTGGATTGTTCTTTTCAGCCTCTTATGAGTGTTTTCATTCATCGTTTTGTTGTGTTGTAAAATTGATCTCTGAACTAACTAATTGTTTGTGCTTGTATTGGCCCAGAGTCAAGTCCTAGACTGGTATTGGTTTTTGTCACCAACAAGAGTAGAGTTCTGTACAACCTAGTAACAAAATGTTATTGAATTCAAAAAACTGGTTTTTGTCTGTTACATAGCTTATAATTGCTAGAAGTTCTGGTAATCGAGTGAGGCTTGTTATTGTTTGAAGTTTTGTGTAGGTTCAGTTCATTGTTGGGAAGGAATAGGATCCAAAGTACTCAAGAACAATATATTGAAATATGGACATATAGAAAACAGGTATACAAGATAACCCAAGTTTGAATAGGACTTGGAACCTCCCTTTTCTCCCTAGAGAATCATATCTTAGAGCCCAAAGTATAATCACTCAAAATATGCATACCTTTCCCCTCACACAACCTCTCCTATAATTAAAAACCCTAACAAACTCTCTAATTATTTTGCTCATTTGCCCCTCTAAACTATTCTTATTTCATTTAAGAGCCAAACCTAACAGAAAGATGGTTAGTTTATATATAGTCAATGTGAATAGGAGTTGACTCAGTTGAGAATAGCTATGGAGTTCAAACGTGTATGGCTTTGTGTATTGAAATGAAGGTTATTCTATTGGGTCTGCTATTCATTTTGAAGAATGTCATGTTATATGTAGGTATTTATCTGAGGCGCACGTTCAAGCAATGCAGTTCGATAGAGCGGAAGAATTGTGCAAGAAAACTCTTGAGATTCATCATGCACATAGTGAGCCTGCATCACTTGAAGAAGCGGCTGACCGTCGATTGATGGCGCTCATTTGTGAGGCAAAAGGTGATTACGAATCGGCACTTGAGCACCTTGTCCTGGCTAGTATGGCGATGATTGCAAATGGGCAAGACAGTGAGGTTGCTGCCATTGATGTCAGCATTGGAAATATTTACATGTCTCTATGTCGCTTTGACGAGGCAGTTTTCTCGTACCAAAAGGCTCTTACTGTATTCAAAGCATCAAAGGGCGACAACCATTCTTTGGTTGCCTCGGTTTACATACGCCTTGCTGACTTGTATCACCGGACTGGAAAGCTTCGTGAGTCCAAATCATATTGCGAAAATGCAATGAGAATATACTCAAAGCCTGTTCCTGGAACTTCCCCTGAAGAAATTGCTGGTGGGTTAACAGAAATTTCAGCAATTTATGAGTCTGTCGACGAACCCGAGGAGGCATTGAAGCTCTTGCACAAAGCAATGAAAATGTTGGAGGACAAACCAGGGCAGCAGAGCACAATTGCCGGCATAGAAGCACGAATGGGAGTTATGTATTACATGGTTGGAAGGTATGAAGATGCAAGGAACGCTTTTGAGAGTGCGATATCAAAACTTAGAACCACTGGGGAGAGAAAATCTGCATTCTTTGGGGTTGTTTTGAACCAAATGGGATTGGCTTGTGTGCAGCTGTTCAAGATAGATGAAGCTGCTGAGTTGTTTGAAGAAGCAAGAGGAATTTTGGAGCAGGAATGTGGTAATTGTCATCAAGATACCATTGGAGTCTATAGCAACCTTGCTGCAACTTATGATGCTATGGGCAGGTAGTTCATATTATTTAAGCTGTTTTCTTAATATTACCAATCGGCAATCTTTCGTTGCATCTGCATTGCTTGCTCGGGAGTCAGCAGCTCGACCCTCTTACTCTCATGGATTTCATAGTTACTTACACTGATCGAAAGTAAATTATATGGCTTGACCTTTGTTAAAGATCAAGTTATAAATTTAAATATCCTGAGGTTATAGGTTAAATTTATGACAATTTACTATCCTGCGATCTGCGAGTTCTTATTGTTATTTATCGAAACTATGTGTTTGTTTAGCCCGTTTCCACATCAAGTTCTATGACGTTGGATGATGTAGCTTAGCCGATGAATACTTTATCTAATGGTTTCTCCTGAAACTACTGCAGAGTCGATGATGCTATCGAAATATTGGAATCTGTTCTTAAGTTAAGAGAAGAGAAGCTCGGAATTGCAAATCCCGACTTTGAAGATGAAAAGAGGAGACTTGCTGAGCTACTGAAGGAAGCCGGTCGAAGCCGAAACCGGAAAGCAAAGTCTCTCGAGAACCTCATTGATCCGAACTCGAGGAAGACAAAGAAAGAAACAACGAAAAAATGGTCAGGTTTGGGATTTAGAATCTGAATGGAAAAGTCTCTTTCAATATTGGAGATGCTTTACTAATCCAATATGCACATTCTGTAACATATAAGATCATGTATAGAGTTGATTTATTTTTATTTTTTTCAATTGGAGCAAGGCTTCCTGTTTCCCTTTATGAACTGAACACATTTATTGTTTTTCATTTCTTCCTTTGTGTTGTTAATTGTTTCATTGAATGTTTGAGCTGTGTAAGGCTGTTAATTGAGAAAGAAAACGATCTTGATTGAATAAAGATTTTAGAAGAATGTTTTCTAACCTACTACATTTAGTTGTCAAGCATCGCAGTTTAATTGTTTGAATTGCGATGAATTCATGTAATGTATATTTAGTTTACAAGTTTATAATTGAGTCTGGATTGGATTTTAGAATTTCAAATTCCTTATAGATTGTGAGAAAAGGAAGTTTGTATAGTAGTAAATTATGGTAATTATCTATTTAAATATTAATTTTTACGAGTTTTCTTGATAATTAATGGTAGAAGGTTATTGAAATGGTTGGTGGCGTGGTTATTTGTTTTATTCCAATTCAACTTTAAGGGTATGGATTGGCTTTTGAAATTTTTAATGAGATGTGTGAACCTAATTTGAATATAAAAAAACATTAGATTACCAAACTTGTTATTTAAGATAAGTACATTCAAGTTTTCCAAGTTTGCTTCTATGGTCAAATGCAGGAATTACAGGGGCTCTTTTTAAGAGAATGAGCCAAATATTTTTGTAATTTATTTCTAGAATTGAACAAGTATATAGCTTTTTTTTTATTATTTTTTTTATTTTTTAATAATGCTGCCAATTTAGAAAGAAAATAATATTGAAGAACATTGTAATTTGAGCATAGCTTGGTGAATACATCTATTGCTATCTCAAGATTCCCTCACCTCTCAACCGTTGAACTTAAAATACATCAATAAAACTAAAATAAAAATACAAATACAACGAAAAAGTAAAAGAAAAATAAAAAGTTTTTACTTGCAATGGCAAGAAAGTAGATTCTTTTGTGTCCTTTGTTTTTCATCTTTTTCTTTTGAAAGCCACACAGAATAAAAGAAGCCTATGTGCATGCCTTGCTGGGATTTTGATGATTTGAGAGAGAGAGGAGTTTAAAGCTTTTTTTTTCCCTTCTCTTTAGTAAAAGTGATTATATATATGGTTAAAAAAGATAAGCAATTCATAATGAAATGGATGTAGCAATAGTGATCGGTTGAAACTGCCTGATTAAATAACTAATAATTTGGTCGTTTTACACAATTAGCAAGCAATGCTACAAGCATTCAACAGATTGTACGAAAGCATATGCAGTCAATCGTAGTCAAGTGATAAGATAAAAGTCATTCTTCTCAAGGACTGGTTTAATCTCTAAGCAAGTGTTAATTGAAAAGTCAAGTGCAGAAAAGTAAAGGAATTGTTGGTGGTTGGCTATATTCACTAAATAACTAAGAACGATAAAATTGCAGAAACGAAAGAAATGGTCTAGACACCGGAGATAATAACCATAGCACATGTAATGCTATTAACTTCAATGAACCAAACAGCAACTATCATGATGCTATAAACGTTCAATACGAGAATACTAAAATAAGAATGCTAGAAACAAGAGGAACTAATCCAAATGAGAGAATAGGTTCGAGTTAAGGGTTTTTTTTAATGTGATTAGCATGCATCAAGGGTAAGTTTATGGTGAGAAACGAACTCCACACAACACGTGATCAAATGCTCTTTTCCAAGATGCATTCATCATCTTCGAACATGAGCTTCTGCATCTATATTCGAAGCTATAAACAATGAAATGTGCACTAGCGAAGCGCTATTCCTAGCCTCCCTCTTGAACATGTAAGAGTTTGTATCATGAAACTAATGGACATAAGTAGTAGTTCTCTAATCCCCCTCTTTTCCGAGATGAAGTGAAAAGAAAACAGGAATGGATGATCAGTCGAAACATGCTTTTGATTAAAATGCCTACTATGACTTAGTTCAACATCCCTCACTTACCCAAGATACATTCATTACCCAAGATATATGCGTTTAGCTCATGCTTATATTGAAAAGAACCAAAATAGAATATGCGAATGTCGATAAAATTTCACAGCAGGAACTTATAGCAACAGTAATAACAGGACAGAAAGCTAAAGACAATGAAACAGTAAAAAGGGAATTAAATCTTAACCACAAACAAACTGAAACAGAAAATACAAAACAACAAAAAGAATAATAAAAAAAACAGTAAGAAAGCTAAAGACAATGAAACAGTAAGAAGGGAATTAAATCTTAACCACAAACAAACTGAAACAGAAAATACAAAACAACAAGAAGAATAATAAAAAGAAACTTCGAAAATGCTATAACAAGCTAAGATGATCTATGAACAAGCTCCTTAGCTATTCAACAATGTTCCAAGAAAATCTTTACTAAAAAATTCACTACAAAAAAGGTAAACTACGAAAACTACAAAATAAAGAAAAGAAGAATGTTCTAAAAAGGAAATGCAGAAAAACGGAATAAAATGCTGCAAACAATAATTTCGCCTTGACAATTCTAGCAGCTCTCAAATCAATGAATTCTGGGCCCTTTTTTCTTCCTAAAAATGGCTTTTAATACTCCCAACTTCTTCCAAGATCAACGATTGAGATTCTAGGGAAAAATACCTTGATCTCCCCTCATAAGCCGACCAGATCTGACATGCACCGGGAGGCAACGCGTTTGCTGCTCCTGGTTTTCTGAGGTCTGCGCAGGAATTCAGCTTTTTGCAGGAAAACTGTTATTTCCACAGATCGAATGCTACAGACATTGGCACGCTCCCAACTAGCTTTTTTTTTCCCTCAATTCAACTCCTCTAATTAAGGCATGATTCCAAAGCTCTCAACATTTAAAAATCCTTAAATAATAAAAAGCACTTAGCGAGAACAAAAATTCTTGAAATGCAATAGAGAATGCTTCCAACATCGACTTTTCAACACAAAAACTCTTTACTATTCAACTTTTCTAATTCTAGCATCTTATCCTACATGCAATGTATTTTAAGATCAATTCCCTATTCAAGGTGGTTCTATATATTAAATTAAGACAAACATGCATGATTCTTCATTAAAAACACCCTAATGGAGGACTAAATAACTCTATAATTGAGAGCTATAAAATAGCGAAACAACTCGATTGATAGGGAAAGGTGAAAATTTTGAGACCAATAAAGATAATTTACCATTGGTATGAGACCCTTTGAGTGAAACAAAAAATATACCCATCGTTTTAAATTATCATAATTTTGATGGGGTATGATAGGGGCAAAAACATAATTTTGACTGTTGTGAACACGACAACCAACCAACCAATCAAAGAATAAAGAAAATGCAAAGAAAAAACAACATAGGAATTTACATGGTTCACTAACGTTGTGTTAACTAATTTTGATAGAGGAGAGGTTGATGAGGAGTTGGGGAGAGGTTGATGTACTAAAAACAAACATGGAGTTGAGAAATCCCAACTCCTTCCCCTTCCTCTCCTCTCCTCAACACCAAAATCCAATCACCTCCTAAAACGTAGTTTCTAAAGTTAAAAAATATAGATAATAATAATAATTTGTGTTTGGTTCAATTTGGTTTAATGCTATTCTTATATTACACTCAATCAAACTAGGAAAAATAAATAACTTTAATCTCTATGTTTTAATAGAAAGTTAAAATTTAGTCTATATAACTTTAAAAGCAAAAGTTTATATCTTATAGTGGGGGAGAAAAATAGAATTTAATCTCTGACTTTTAATGTCTTTATATTTTATTCGCACCTCAAATAAATAGTGTTCGTGTGTTGAGAACCGAATTCTTTGAATATGGCAGAAGGAAAAGGAGAAACAACCGAAGTTAATAGACACTGACACAATGAATTTGTAAGAATCGAGACGATGAATGATCTCTCTTTGCCTGTATCCTAAGAAAAGAAGGTCTTAATTACATTAGAGAATGGACGATATTCAAGGACTTCGTGACTCAAGTAACGAGCCGGTGAAGATAGCAAAAAATAGAAATGCATAAAGCATTTTTTTGCCAAAAATCTTCATATGGAAGATGGAGGTGTTGTTCGTGTTCTAAATTGTAGCAAGCTGATATCCTGTAAGGATCATTCGTCGGTGGAGGAGAAGGAGGTGTCGTGCCATAGAAAATATGTTATGGGGCAAAAAAAGACATAACATTGGAGGAAGAAAGACGACGGAGGAACGCCTCGTTTGAGACGCTCTTGGTGGATTATGAAGCTCCGCTAGACCAGCTCATGGTTGTAGAATGAAGCGTAGAATTAATAGGGATGTCCATTTTTCCCGTCGGGGACCCTGTCCATTTTTCCCGCGGAGCTGGGTCCCCGACGGGGCCTAGGACGGAGGAGAAAAAATTCTCGTTGGCTAAACGGGGCCGGGGATGGGGATTGTATTCCCCGTCCCCGATTCCCCGATCCCTGCCCCGTTTATCTTTTTTTTTTTAATATTTTTTCTTAATTCTACTTCTTTAATTTTCAAATAAATATGTCTTTGTTGATGATATTTTCTATGCATAAGAATATTTTCTTTGATAATTAACATTATAGTTGAAATATTTTTTTTAAAAAAATCTAATTTTTTGAATTTTTTAATCCAAAAATTATATAAAAATGAAAATGAAAAAAAATCCCCGCAGGGAACCCAATCCCCGCCCCAGTCCCAGAGAAAAAAAATGGAGATTTTTCCAAGGATGGAGATTGAATTTTATGGCGAGGACAGGGACGGGGAAGCCATTCCTCGGCCTCGCCCCGCTCTGCGGACATCTCTAAGAATTAATAGGGTAGGTGGATGGATGAGATAATGAAAATATAGATGGATTCTCGGTGGAGAACAATGGCATTTACTCCTAGTACCACGACGAAGATGCGTAAGTCCAACAAACAAATCTGCTGAGAGATTTCACTCGACGCCTCATTAGAGAACGCCAAATGAGTCTCGTAAAATATCGCTAATGGTTGGTAAGAAGCATTGATGGTGACACGAGAGATGAAGAAAAAGCTTCAGGCTTCTCGTTAATGAAATGATGTTAGTAGATCAACTCTAGAAGTGAAGGCCTTCCCTCTACCCCGCACTAGAGAGATCGAGCTTAAGGGAGGAGGAAAGGTTTGGTGATGAGTATTCGGGTTTGTTTAGAGAGTTTTATGAATTTAGTCTTTATAATTCGATAAAACTTAAAAAATAATTTTAGCTGTTCATAATCTTTGGAAAATTAAATATGTTGAAGTTAACAACTTATATATTAATAATGATAGTGTGAGTGAATTGACTTATCGGACAAAATAATCACATCATTTACGAAAAATATAAACTATTTTTTTTGAGTTTATGAAACTATAAAGACTGAATTCTAATTTTAAACCTATATGCTCTAAATTTCAAAATTTTATAAATCATTAAGACAAAATTCTAGTTTTTAAATCATAGGAGACCAAACTTTAACGCTTTTTCTACTATAGAGAATAAATTTATAATTTTCCGACCAACCTTAAATCATTATCGATTTTATTTCGTTCACTCATTTTTCTTGGAATTTGAAGTACATAACTTTACTACACATAAATAAAAGCCAAAATACTATATGTACGAGAAGAGAAGATGTGTTGTAAATTGAGAAAAGAGGTATTGGTTTGTACACAAGGAATCAAACTAATGAAGAATAAATTCATTTTCTTTAATATTTTGACAGCATTTAGGAAAAAGAAAAAAAAAAATAATAATAATAATAAAGTTATAGACAATATCTGATTTACAGGGGAAAAGGGTGTTGAGTTAAATTTCAAAGCCAAAATTTGGGGAGGGCACAAAAATAAAGAGATGCTTTTTAAAAATCTTGCCAAAATGAAAGCTTACAAAGTTGATAGATTTTATTCATTTAGATGTGATTTTATCATTTACACGTGCTTTCATATCCTAAAAATGTAGCTACCTTTTGCATCTTTTTTAATTAAAAATTAATTTGCTTTTAGGTTATCATTTCTCTCTTCATAAGATCCAAAATAATTGGTTAATGGAGAAATTTTGGCCAATTATACAAATTACGTTATTAAAATTAACTTTGCCTCCATTGTGCTAAGGCTGTTTAGCCTACATTCTATGAGCTGTTATGTCCTGTTTTTTATTTATTTATTTTTAGATTACAGTAATTAAGAGTGAGAGATTCAAACTCATAATCTTATGAGGTGTTTGTTTTATATATTTAAGTAAGATTTAGGTAAAGGAGTTATATTGAGTAGTTAAAAATTGAGAGTTGTACTAAAAACTCGTTTGGATGTAGTTTTTGTATAAAGAAATTAGAGTCAAAATCTTATTTGGATGTAAATTTAAAATGAGTAGTTAAAAAAAATTATTAAAAATGAATGGTTAAAAATGAGTTATTTTGATTGATTTGAAAGGAATGATTAAAAATGAGTGGTTAAAAATGATTAAATAGTTATAAATGAATGATTAAAAATGAATGGTTACAAATGAGAGTTATGTTTAAAAGTAAAAATGAAGAGGAAATAATAAAAATTCATTTGGATATAAATTTTCGAAGAAGAGTTAATAAATCCTAAAACTAAATCCTACCTAAACATACCAAACAAACAGCTCCTAAATGTATATTAATTCCGCTGAGCTACTGCTTTTGTTGGCATTATGTACTGTTATATCTGGTGTATTAATTATTTTGGTGCTGGTAGTTATTATTCTGTTTGAGCTATACTTTACTTATTAGACTCTTGGTCATTTGATTCTTTAATGAGAAATCTCCTCTCTCTTTGGCCAATCTCTCTAAAACTTCTCTTCTTTATCCCTCTTGAGCAAAAGTTGACATTATAATTATTATTGTCCCAAAATTAATTTAAATCAAAGTTAGCTATATAAAAATTTGGGTCAAAATCAAAAGATCCAACTTCAAAAATTAAGCTCAAAACAACAAAGCTAGTAAAGCGTTAGTCTAGTAGATGAGACCGAAATATCAAAAAACAAATGTAGTTCAAATCCATCGTCCATAAAAACTCTATAAATAAATAAGTTCAATAAATAGAGTTAGAAAGTACTCAAAAATAAATAAATAGAGTTAGAAAACTTCAAAAAAATTCACAGTTTAAAAGACTTTCCAAACTCTTATGCCCCAAACATTCTTTGAAATCCTACTGGAATGTTAAGTAATTTCAAATTTACAAAATTCAAATAAGAAAAACATATATTGCACTCTTTAAATAGAGTACCAAAGAAAATCAACAAAGAAAAAACAATTATCCAAAGATCAACAAGTTTAAAGTCAGATTCAATGACCTCTAAGAAAAAAGCTTGTGAATAAATTATAAAGCTCTCAAAACAAGTCCAATCTCACAGACAAACTACAAAAATAATGTTAATATAAGTAATAACTATCTATTACTTAATGGAGCGTTTGCTTTTAAGTAATGAGGACAACTCAAATATTTTAATGCCCAAAATCTCAGATGTCTAGAATAAAAAAATGTCTGATATCTTTAGATCACTATGTTTGTTTTATAGAAATATTTTTTACGAATACTTGGTAATATTTAAATAATTATTTTTCTTTTGCATGAATCGTACTTGACATGACGTAAATTTATCCCATGTTCCAAGAATAATGCTCATATAATATTTATATAATTTTGCATTAATTTAAAATAATTTTATTTTATATAACATAATTACTTATATTAAATTTTAATTTCATGCCATGTATTATAAATTTTGAAAAGATAATTATATAGTTAATTGTACTTTTTAATGACTTTATATATATAAATATATAATCAAAATAAATAAAATTTTGAAAGAAATAGTATCAATTTTGAAAAAATAAAATGAAAAACACTCAAATTTTAATTGAGATATATAATAATAATTTAAGTAAAATTTTTTATATGTATATTTTAAAATTGATAAATGTAAATATATATATATTTTTTAAAAGAAAGAACTACAAAATCACGTGAGTTCTTGTCTCGTATTGTTTTTACTATTTGTTTTTTGTTTCATCCAAAAAACTTCATAAGGTGTTATCCTTCCTTATATATCCAAAATTTATACCTTATTTAATTAATGTAGGAATGCATTTTGTTTGTATTCCCAACAAAATATATACAATAAAATGTTATTATTAAATCCTAAACTCAAACACGTATTTATAATTAAAACTTGATTAATATAGATAGTTATATATATTAATTAGTTTCGTTAGGTATATTTTGTTAATGCAAGCCAATATAATTGATTAAGATATATATTTAAAAAAATATTTTTGAGTTATTTTACTAATTAATTTCTTATAATATAAGTTGTCAGTCCCCACACTATATTCTTTAGATTCGTCGGTGTGCAAACGGCAAACTTTTTCTTTCTAAGAACCAATTTTAAATTTGTTTGAAAGTTTAGAGACAGAAATAGAACAAATCTCAAAGTTTAAGAATTAAAATTAAATTTTTAAAAATTTATGGACTAAAATAGAATAATCCCAAAGTTGAGACTAAAATTGGATTATAGAAAGTTCTGAGTGAGCAAAATGGTATTTTACTCTAAAAAATTATATGAATTATAATTATCAATTATTTTAAGTCTTTTTTAGCCATACTTGCATATTTTCAATTTGTTTTATTTGGATGTAAGGTTAAAATTTATATATTTCAGTAACGTTGGATGAAAAGGGTCATACCAAACCAGAAATTTCACCTTAAAATTAATGAGTAATACTATGATCTTACAAAGGTTTGAGACTACCTTACTTTTTTTTTCGAAACAAAATGAAAATTTTCAATGGTCCCTTAAGAGGTGTCTTTTTCAATTATTTAATTTTGAGTTGAATTTTTGGATCAAATATCACTTTTAAGTTTAATAAGCTATGATACTGTATTAGAGTAAAAGGCTATGTACATCGATCTTTTTATTTTTTTTATTGTTTTATTTTTTGAGATTATGTACATCAATCTTTTTTTTTTTTTTAGAGGACGTTATGACATCGATCTTAAGAGCCTTTATAGGGGGGGCCAACTTTTAACGAGAATATAATATCTTAGAAATCTTAACCAGAAAAAATACCATGCAGTTGACCTTCTAAAGAGACATTAATGCACATAAAAAAGTAATAATAATATTAATGATAAATACTCTAAAAAAAAAAACTAGATCTAAATTAAGGTTTGGTATTTAACATAAAGAAAACTTTAATGTTGCAACTTCTTTAAAATAATAATAATAATTACCCCCAACCCATTCTAGAAGATTAATGACAGAATCAACTTCAAAAATACTTTAACATAAATAAATAAAAAAAGTAAAATCTTTAAAATATTCTTAAAATATATATTATATATAATTTTCGGCTTTTTCTTCAAGTGATTAGGATTCATGCATGCAATAATGTATTAAACCTTTATATGAAGCTCGTGGTTTCAACCGTTGTAGTGGAAAGCTGAATTAAATATCAATATTAGCTTTACTTCATTAATTAATTACTTTCATTTTACCGTTAATTGTCTATATCGAAAAAAAAAAAAAAAAAAAACCTTTTGGCATATTAGTTATCGAATAATTTTTTTATTTTTTTATTTTTTGAAATGGAGAATAGTATTTTTTTTTTCTTTTTTTTTTTTTAATAAGTTACCAATTAAATTACGTACTATGCTAAGTTCACTGGTACATTTACTTTTTGTGAAAAGAAATCAAAAAGTTTTATTTTACAGTATATTTTTGAAAAATTATACTTCTTTTTAAAGAGGTATGTATGAGACATATACATTACAAGAATGCAATCTTTTTTTTTTGTACAAATTGGGGGGAAGAAGGCCACCAACCAATGGATTGAACTGAATTACCAGCAAACAATGAAATCATAAGACCGCAAACCCTTTTGGTAGAGACATGAGAGTTATAGTCTTATTAAATTATTAATTTTGTATATATACATACATATTCAACATTTTAGAGGAAAAAAAATCAAATATCTAATTTGATCTCATGTAAGGTTGTGTTTCTTCACTCTTATCGCTTACATAGTTATTTTTTGTATACCTGGTCCGGACAGCCACAGATATAAAAAAAAAAGGTTGTTTCATGTATGCATAAATTTTTCTTAGATTTTGGTTAATTTCTCATGAGACCAAAGTACATTTTCTAACTTTTTTTTTTTTTTAAGATACTTTAGAAATTGTGTACGTAAAGGAACAGACAACGAGCAAATTACAAGAATGCTATCTAGTTTAAACATATGGAAGGAATATCGTAATTTTTAAAACAACTAAACTTAGTACACCATAACGAATCATTCGAAATATATCTTCCTAAAGCATCAACTTTGTCTTCTCCTTGTGATGGACGTTAAAGATCCTAGAATTTTTATCAAGCCATATCCACCAAAGATAGTCCCAAGAATGTTGCAAAGACATGGATTGAGGTTACGAAAAATTACGTACACCTCTTTTCACCAATGCACATAATGATAAATTTGTAAGAAATGAAAGTTGAAGACAAATGAAGAAGACGAGACGGTTGCTTGTAACGCCCTAATCCCATGATCCTAAAAGAATAAAAATTTATCACCCCAACCAAACACAGTTAACTTTAAAATTCCTTATTAATATAATTGTGATATGTCTAAACAAATTTCTACCTATTAAGAAAGTAAAACTTTGTTGGACTTGAGTTAATTAACTAACAAACTTTATAACTAACTAGAAATTTTGTAGTGGGTTGAACGTGTAATTTTTTTAGACGGGTAATTTATTTAAAAACACACATTTATTTTATTTTAATTTTTTTTAGTTGAAAATGTCATTTAAATTTGAGTTTAGATATATTAACACATGTTGTAGAACTGAAATATATATATAGTTGTTATATTAAATATTTATTTAAATAAATATTTAATAATGAAAAATGAAGTTTTTTTAATTTTATAAAAATAAATGAAGTTAAAACAAAATAGAGGTGTAAATTATTTTTATATCAAATAATGAATTTGAATTTTTTTTGTTAGTACAAATTGGAAGAGAGAAACTAACAAATCATACATAAAAAACACTAATGCTCTCAAATAATATGAGAGTCAAATATTGATTTTCAATTAAAAAAAAATATCTTAATACTTCAAATACCGTGGAGTTGAAATGAGTTCTTTTCATTTTTTACATTCAATACTTCTCAAAAAATAATATTTAAGATATGGTTATATAAACATTCGTTTTATTGTATCTATCAGATCACAATTTAAATATAATAATAATTTGCTATAATTTATTTAAAAAGAAGCATGCATTTAAATTTATAAATAGAGATCGGATAAAATAGTCTAAAATGATTTACCATGTTATAACCAAAAAATTCAAGCTTCTAATTAAAGATAGAGTCATAAATTTAGATATCAAATTTTATGAATAGAGATTAGACTTTTCATATTCTAACATTTTGATTAATTATGCATTTCAAAAATTAATTAAGGGTAAGTTATGTATGATAATTTGAAAAGTTTTGTTTTTTTATAACAATTGATTATTTGTATTTTAATTCAATTATAAAAAACAGTTATAAAAAAAGTAACACAATGTGATACAGTTACTAAAAACTATCATTTATTCGAAAACATTAAACCTTCCATGAGTAGGTTTAGATAAATGAAATAATATAAACAAAAAAAAAACATTTTTAAGTCATAAAAATAAGATGGAAATGAAATGATATGTTTGTAATTTAAAGTGTGACTTAAAGTAAAATTATTCAAAAATGATTCTCCCTATATACACACTTTCAAATCTAGCAATAACATATATTCTATTATATATGAGAAAAAGAAATTGGTTATTATTAAATTTCTAATGCAAAAAAATTTGATGACGAAAATAATATATGTTTTGTTTTTAAGTTTTTCTGAAATTGTATCATTTTAAAGTTTTCAAAACAAATATATTAATTTTTGTGGTTTGGAAAATTAGATATTTGCAACTACTTTTGTTTTACCCAACAAAAGATTTATAAAAAATATAATAAATATTAATAACTAATTAATTTATACTTTTTACACTGACAATTTAACATTATCTTGTATATATATATATATATATATATAATATTTTCGTATTCTCCCTTCAAAATAATAATACTATTTTTTTCTATTTTGTTTAGTGTTTATAAAAATTCTCTAAGCTAGCCACTTTTGAAAATAGTATGAATTATCATAACTCTATTTTTCTTTCCTTTTTTCTAATTAAAAGGTAAGTAGATAAACAATTTTGAGAAATTAAATATATCTACAAATCATTAAATTCTGATTAGTATAATATAAAAACGATCAATTATAATTAATTTATATATTTCTATTTTGAAATAAAGTATAGAGTTTTATGATTTTATATTTAAATTTTTTTAAAATATAAAAATAAAATGAATTTGAAATTAGATAGATAAAGTTTAAGTATGTTTACACATTCATAATAATAAAATAATAATCATACAAACAAAATAACAATTATAAATATTACCTTTCAATAGTTTGAAGATTGTTATAAACGTTTCTTTCAAAAATTAAAGTGATTAGCGATCTCCTGCATGAATTATATAATTATATAAATAATTTTACAAAAAATCAAATTAAAGTAAAAGAAATATAGAGGAATAGAGATAATATCAATAATCAAGAAGAAGATAGAAACTCAAAAGGTTGTTCAAAATGGATAGGAAAGAGTCCTTTTATATTTGAAGGAAAAAATTGAGTTACGAACCTTTTGATATTCTATCACTTATGATATTCAATAATTCCCCTAAAAAAAATATATTCAATAATTAAATTATAATTAATTTATATGTATTATGTATGAGTGAATAAGTTTTTTTTAATGATTATATTTATGAGGAAATCGTTGGTTTTTAAGACAAGTGGATGGATTAATTTTTGAAAAACGTTTGAATTCTTATTATTAAAAAAAAAAAAAAACGTGTCTTTAAATGAGAAAAACCTGGAACTCTTATTATTAGAAAAAAAAAACGTTGATTTTAAAACAAAGTGAGAAAATTAATAACCTAATTAAAGCAAAAAAACGTTTGAATTCTTGTTATTAAAAAAGAAACGTTGTCTCTTTAAATGAGAAAAACTTGGAACTCTTATTATTAGAAAAAACATTAATTTTAAAACAAAGTGAGTAAATTAATAACTTAATTAAAGCATTTTTTAATATAAAACGTGGGCCATAACTGGGCATTATTTATTGTAATGTAGTTTAATTTTTTTTTTTTCGAAAAAAAGTTGATTTTAAAACAAAGAGAAAATTAGTAACCTAATTAAAGCATTTTTTAATATAAAACGTTGGGCCATAACTGGGCATTATTTATTGTAATGTAGTTTTTTTTTTTGTACGTAGGTTTTTCTTTTGTTTTGTTTTTTTTTTTTTTTAATTTTAAAAAGATAATGACATATTTATAGATATATGATGTGACTTAAGTGCAAAATCGTCCAAAAATAATTCTCTCCTTAAATCAAACTTTAAGGTAGTAAGATTATGTGATATAATCTAATTAAGCACAGTTCATCTTATCAAGAAAAAAGGTAAAATTTTGTAAGATATAAGTTAATTACTAAAAAACTTCATAACTAAAGATGAATTAAGAAGAGTTTAACTTTAAATAAAGATGAAAGAGGTAGATCACTCCGCTTGTATTTTGGCATAAATCTCTTGTATTTTGGTAGAAAATAATCCGACCATTGCTAACATCAATCTCCAAATAAATAGTTAATTACACCACAACCATTATTAACACAAATCTTTAGACGAGTAGTTTTTTTTTTTTTTTTTTTCTGAAAAGTTAGACGAGTAGTTAATTATTGCAATACTGCTAATATCCAAACAAGTAGTTAATATATAACACACCAACTACCTTAAATCTTTCACTCCACTCCGCTCTTTTCTACCAAATTTAAACACACCCTAAGCAAAATAATAAGCACGAAAGAACTCCTTTGTAAAGTTTGTCTAGGCTAGTCCCTAACCACTTTAATTACTTTGTCTCAATCTTTCTCTACCTTCCTTACTTACTCTTGAGAGAGAGAGAGTTTGAAGGAATCGTCGATCTCTTTGAACAAAACGAAAGAGAATAGGAAATTTTTGTTCATTTTGTTTACCATCTTGTACACGTGTTGTACATTTAGCACAAAGAGGTGTCAATTTCGACATCTCATTTTACAACAATTGGTATCAAAGCTTTAACGAAGTCATTCAAGATTCAATTCTTGTACATATTTCTTAACTATTGGCTTACATATTTTTAAAATCTCTCTTATTTTAAATGTAGTCACAATTCATTCATATATTATTTTTTAATTTTGCACTTATAATTGTTCTACTCCTGTATCACTCCAATTTAAATCTAAAAGTTCATCGTAACACTTATAAAATTTTACTAGAGAAGTTGATCAAATAAAAAAAAAACTAGGAGGGTAATTGTTTGTAGTTTGTGCCATATTCTCAAATAACTCATAAATAACAAGTGAAGATTTTTCCTTTCCGTTTTAATTGAAAATAAAGAGAATAATTCCTCTACACGCTAATATAAAACAGTATTTGAAAAATATACGTTCCTCAATTATAATATTATAAATATAAAAATTATGCACTTTTCTTCCTTTGAAGACGGTAGATTATAGATTCCCAATCAAATTCATCACTAAGAAAGAAAAAAAAAAGATAATTAAGAATATGAATTGACAAAAAGAATATATTCATAATAATGGAGGAAAAAAGATTGATGAAACTTTCAATTCCACTAAATCATGATTTAGATTCTCCCCTCGTAAGGAATTATACTTTTAGAATATGAAACTTTAAAGTACACATGTAACTTAGTGATAAACAAAAAATTAATATCATATTATAAAAAGAATATTTTTCATTGGGTAATAAAGTGGATTAGGTCAAGAAGATTACCTCAATTATTATGTCGTAGTTAGTAACATGAACATAAACATAATTCAAGAATTTAAAGTATCCCTATATTTTTTTTCTAGATGTCATAAATTTGAATTTCATTATTGTACAATTCTAAAATTTTTTTATTAAATGCATAATTTAACTATGCTAAGTACTTAATTAGGGGCGGATCTATATAGAGATTAGGGGCTATGGCCCCCCAAAAATTTTGAATTTTAATATTAGAATATACTTTGGATTTTTTAAATATATAAAAATAGTATATTTTTTAAATCATTTACAACAAAATTAACATAACTATTAGTCGATCCATAGAGGTTCGAGGCTGCATTTGGCCTTTTATTACTTTCTTCCTCTTTGCCTTACTTTGATTTTTATATATTATATTAGAGTCTTGTCTTTCTCTTTCTTCATTCATTTCTCAATTGCTTTTTGTACCTCGTTTCTTTTGTTTAGGTATAATATTTGAGTAATACTTACTTTAATTAGGTAAGTATTTCAGAAATATTTATTCATTTTTAAAATTAAATATTTTTATTTTTTATATTTATATTTCTATTTTAACATTTTTTTTCATCAATCAAAGTCAATTTTTTTAAAAAAAAGTAAAAACATGTGGTTCTAAGATAGGTAAATATTTTCAAAATACTTATCCACCATTAGGTAAGTATTACTCATAATATTCTCCTTTTATTTTTTCCTTCCTTTTGTTCCTTTTTTTTTTTTCTTTTTCCCCCTTTTTTTGTTTCTTAGCTTTGTTTCTATACATTTTTAATTTTCCTTATTTTCATATATTTTTCTTTTATATATATTTTAAATATATTTTTTTTTTTAATAAAAACATGCTTAATATGTTATTAATTCGAGTCCTTTAAATTTAATCTTCAAATATCCTAAATATATATTTTTATATATATTATTTTTAAGTCAACACTTATTTAATAGCCAGTCATCAATTGGAAGCGGGCAAGATGGTGATGAATTGCGAAAACATATTTTTTTTTTCATTGATATCCTTTCATTTTTATGTTTTATGTATTTATAAAATTTGTTTATTTTATTGATTTAAAAATATTTAAAATTATTCTTAAAAATAATTTTTTATATCTCCTTAAATTTTTAGATTTATGTTGTTTATCTATAAATATAGATGACAAATAGACTTTCTTCACCCAATTATACTACAAAATATTGACCATGTACAAAAAAATTTTAAAATGAATTTTAATATTTTATTGGTATTTTATTTTATATTTTTGGAATTCATATTTTAGAACTTATTATTGAAATTTTAGAATTCCATTAATTTGAGGTGTAAAGATCACCACATTGGAATTCAAAAAAAAAAAAAAAGTTCACCACATTGACATAATTTGAACAAACTTATTTTAATGGTCGTCATCTACTTGACAATTAATTTCTTAGGAGTTCAATAGACAATCAATTGATATAGGGTTAGAAGGTTATTTAATGAAAATAGTTAAGCTGTGTGTATGTTCATTTACAAATAAAAAAAAAAAAAAATTGGCCCTTCCAAACTTAAAGACCTGGACCCACCCCTATACTTAATTATGTGTATATATGGATAAATGCATTCTTATTTAATTGAAGTTTTAATTATGTTCATGCATCTTTTAATTTGGACATTGATTTGATGTAAAGTAGTGATTCTTTTTATCATACCCAATTGATATTTATTAAAAGAAAGAAAGCTTTTGTCAAATTACAAGAGATTATGGGTTTCAAAAAAATGAATAGATTAAAGCCAATTTGTTAATAGTTTAGTATCTTTTCGTTTTAAATATAAAAAGTAATACTTAAAAAATATAAGAAAGTTTTAAAAACTAAAGAGGTACATTTGAAGTATTTAGAAGAAAAAAAAAAAAAAACTATATTGCTAAACTATAAGCTGATTTAAAATTTTAAAATAAAACACTTATAAAAGTTGTTTTCAAAAAAAAAAAAAAAAAAAGATTGTGACCTTTTACTTTGATAATATAATCATAGCAGGTAAATGCAATATTAGATGAATTTGAGAGAAAAAAGAAAAAAAAAAAAAAAAAAGCGCAATATTACAAATGTGAGCAACTAACCCTAGTTTCACTTCTATATTGAATGTGTTAACAAAAATGAAAGATTTGTAATTGGTAACAACTAGAAATGGATAAGTTTTGTGGAAAATTCTTTTCGTTTATTTTTTTGGGTACAAGTTCTTTTTTTTTTTTTTTTTTTTTGTAAAACGGGTAATTCACCCTCGTCCCTAAGCTAGACATCAAATACATCGAAGGAGTCCCTAAGCTAGGCATCAAAGACATCGAAGGAATAATGTTACACGTGAGTCTTGAATTTGAGACCTTGAGAAGTGCATACTATCAAATCCCAAGTTTTCAACCACTATGCCATCCATTGGGGATGGTTACAAGTTTTTAAAAAAAATTATATATAGTTGCTAATTTTCTTTAAAATTGATCATATTTATAATTATTTTTAAATTTGACTAAAATAGTAATTTTCTATATAATATAAAGAGAATTTACCTTCAACATCTCATTCTATTATATTTGTAGCACAATTTCTATATAACACATAATTTTCTATGATAGAATTCTATGACTGATTCAATTCAGTGGATGATAAAACTCAATTTCAATTTATTGCTACAAATGAATTAGTTTTGATTTGGTGTTATAGATGAAAATATTTTGTCCTTTTTTATTATACATGCAAAATCCTCTAATATAAGTATATATTTACATAAAATAATTGATATGTATTTTAATATTTTTATCGTAGATCAATATATTAAAATATAGAGATACAACTTATTAATTATCTGTTTTAATAATAACATTTTTTAAAACTATTTTATTCATAAAAGATTTTGGGTGCTTTTTTTTTTCTCATAATCTAATTCTACCTTTCATTTTTTTTTTTTTATTATTATTATGGAAGATTATCACCCATTGAAAACTATATATTACACATATGGAAAACTATATTATGGTGGTATTTGGACCACCAAGAATAAGGGGGAGAATAAAAACGAGAATGATTCCCTATGTTTAGGTCACCGGGAATTATTTCTTCCATAATCACATTTTTCAAAATTCACTTTTTTCTTTCTCCTCCTGACTAATTTTTATTCTCTCTCCAACAATTTTTTATATATCACATCACTATTTTTCACTCACATCATATTCATTATTTTATTTTTTCCATAGTCATTTACCCTTACCCTAAACACAAATAATCATTTTCTCCATAATCATTCTCTTCCTTATTCTCCTCCTCATTCCCCATATAATCATTACCATTACCATTCATCTTCCCTCAAACACCCTCTAATTGAAGGCTATCTTTAACACTATTTAAAAATTGTTTGTAACATTGATTGTAGGCTATGTCTACATTGATTGAAAAGTATACGTTGCATTGATTGAAATCATCAAACATAAGAACTTTTTCATTTTTTCATCTTTTTACTAGACTCATCTCAATTGTATGTTATGCACCAATTTCTTTTAAAAAGTGCTCTTCTTATAGGGTGTGTTTGTTATTTGGACATAAAGGTGGAGTGGAGTGGAGTGGAGTGGAAGAGAATGAGGTGGTTAATGGTAGTATGGAATGATTAACTACTCATTTGGGGGATTGAAGTTAATAGTAGTGGAGTAATCAACTACTTGTTTGGGGATTGGGGTTAAGAGTGGTTGATATAAATTTATTTATTTTATTATTATTTTTTTTTTGAAAATGGGGTTGAAGTAAATAATAATAATTATGTATCTATAATTTAAAGTTTATGAATTTTAATTATTCACCTCAATTGTTATTGATTGATCTTAAAAAGTATTTTTATGTTTTTAAATTTAATAATAATTAAAATTGAAGAATTCAAATTCATGTCAT
>JBBMKA010000022.1:10572549-10592437 GCA_037833695.1 Sechiopsis laciniata
TTACCGACCCAATATTTAATTAGATTTATTTGTAATGATGTGTCAATTTCTAATTGGCCAAAATTTCTCAGTCAACACATATAATTTTTTTCAGTCCAAAAAAAATTTATATAAATTTTTAATATTTAATATTTGAATTTGTTTAAATTTAGTTTGTACATCTAATAAATCTTTAAATTGGTCCTTACAAGAATATATAGATGAGAGGGGCAGATTCTAGCCGGTAATTTTTGGATACGAAGTCATACATATCGACATTGAAATTGTCTTTCTTTTGCCAAAATTTAATTTTTATTAACATTTTTTTAATAAATTTTAATCTTATATAGAAGGAACCACCACTCTTAAATAAATTAAAATTAAATATCGATTTTTAAGATTGAATCCATGTATGTAATGTTGGTTTACTATCAAACAATAAAATCAATATGTCATTGGTTTTTTAAATTGCTCTATGTTGTCTCATTTGAGAATGAGTTTTTTTTTTTTTTTAATAGAGAGATTCTTATTTTAAAGGTTATAGCCCACTTTTCTCTTCAATACGAATGGTACTTGCCATAATTTTATTTTATATAATTTTCCTTTTTGACTCTGTGTTTTTTTTTTCTTTCCTTTGTTTAATTTCCAATGCTATTGGACAGCTCCAAGGAGGTGTGGCTGTAAATTGGTTTTAGGGTTCATCCCTATCCTCAATGAAAGCTATGTTTTTTTTTGGAAGATTTTTTTTTTTTTTTTTTGAAACAAAAATGTTTTAAGTTAATTAATTGTAAACGAGGGAGAATGAGGTAAAATTCATTAGATTATAAAAATATAATTAGAAGTTACCGAATTATTTATTCTTCAGATAGTTATCGAACATATTTGTGAGAAATAAAAATTTGAAAGATTAAATACTTGTTTAGAATGACTAAGTACAAATAATATGTTTTTAAATTCTTAATTAGAATCGTTCCAAACAAACATGATAAGAATTATTCATGATATTAAATGTAGTTTAAGACTATTGAGAGTACATTTCAAAAAGGCTTTAAAAGTTAAAGTTATTGTATGAAGTAAAAAAAAAAATTGCCAGAATATATTATCTTCACAACTACATATTTTCTTATCTTATATATCCGTTGGTGCTCAAAAATTGTCTTTTACCATCAACGATGAATTTGTATTGAAGGATATCAATACTCGCAAGATAGAAAATTAGGTAAGACAACGATGTGATATTAACCACGTAAACTTTGATATTTAAATTAGTAATTAGAGAATGTATGAAACTTTTAGATAGAGTTTGAGTGATTAGCATTTTTTACTAAAATGAATTAAATGTTTTTCTATATATAACTTTCCTTTTTTTTTTTTTTGTATCAATAGATATTTTTGCTATTACATCATACATAACTAATGATTCGTAACATTGATTGAGTTTGTTTCTTACGTTAGAAGGGTCATCTCCCTTCCTTCCTTTGTTTTTAACTTTCCTAATGCACTTTGCTTCGACGTGTATGGGTTTTGAAGGATTCTAAACATAGCGTAGGTAGTGTGATGGTAGCAAAAGACCCCTGGGCCAGGGGTGGGCTAGTCAACACAATTGGTAGGGTCAGTCGGGCCATCACTCAACCCTCCTCTAAATCGATAGGTGTTACGAAACTCACGACACACAATTTTAGAAAAATAACAATTAGAGAGAAGAATGATGACGCGGATGATTCAAGATTTCGCTGAAGCGAACTCCTTACTTCTATTTAAGCGAAAATGTGTGTGTGGTTTCCTAAAGTATGTGCAAGTATACACAGTTTTATTGTAGCAAGTTTTAATGTAAGTAAAAGTCATCTCCACAAGGGTTAATAATATCATGCTTAAGAGAAATTAAGAAAGTCAAGTAACTGGTGAAAATTGTTGTGGTGGAATTAAACTATGTGAACTAAAAGTAAAGTAACTTGAACTAAGTGAAATACATCGAATGGAGAACATGACTTTTTGGAGAGTTTGGCTTAGGCGAAACGATGCTAGGCTAAGAAGCGAACTACTGACGGCTTCTCTTTGGCTTTCTCAAGCACTAGAAGTTAGCTCTCTCGAGCTCCTAGTTCGGTTCTCTCAAACGCAAACTACGCTAACACTAAGTAAAATAGCATTAGGCGAACCTTATCTCCAAGTGTTCTTTTTATATGCAAGCAAGGTAACTTAGAAAAACCCAATGTCATGACATGCAAGTTCACTCTATTTCTTTCTCTCGAAGCGAAATAGAGGCATACACAAAGTGGATCAAACATAATGTATTTATCGTTAATATAGCATGCACAATAAGTTGACAACTCGCTTATAGCTTCGCTTAGGCGAAGTTCTCCTACTTGCCTAATCCCTTTCAATGACAAACTTAGCTACTCATCATGACAATTAAATTCAAAGCAATGTAAAAGCAAAAGTTCGTCTTCATTAAAATACCAAAATCACAACGTTTGCTATAAAAGTAATGCTAAAGCGAAAAAAAACGAAAGCAGTAAAAGGAGGAACAAAGTTAAGAAGAAGCTTGGTCAGAATCGTAAAGATAGCAACTCCGATTTGGCTCCAGCAAAATTTTGCAGCTCCGGCTAAACTATGACTAAGCTAAAGCTAAAACTATGAACAACCGAAAATGAGAACGACAACTAAACTACGGCTAAAAACTAAGAAACTTTGCTCGGAAATTGAATCGACGACGATGGATGAACCCAGAATGGGCGACGACCACGACCCTTTGCAATGAAGGGAGAGGGCGCTATTTATACTGCAGCTCAAGCGATAAGGCTCTGACGTTTTCTGCTCCACGATCCCTTGTCCCTTTTGGACCACATCTGCCATTCTTTGCTCTGAGACTACCTACCAAAAGCTACTCCGCTCCACGATCTTCCGTACATGCGCTTTTTCCAAAATCAATTTCGGTTAGGAGAAATTGTTTGCACTTCATTATATTTGCTGCAATGTGGAATGTTTAGCTGATTCCTTCGCTTTGCTGATTTCGCTTGCTCGAACTCTCCATTGTGTGAATTTCGCTTCACTCCATCAGGAATGCTATAGACACACTAGAAAATATCAATTCTTTTTAACTCATTTAAATTTGCACACATTCAGGCATATTTCGCGACAACGAACCTCTAAAATGCATCCTAATCAGAAAACCATAGGATGTTTCGCTTAAGTATAACTTTTGGTATGATTGAGCGAAATTCAATATTAACTCATTTAATTATAGCAAATTCTTATAAAAATATATTCTTTTAAGCTACTTTAACTCTCAATTCTTGAGAGTTATCAGTAGGCCAAGCCTAAACTCAGTCTAGCCAAGCGTTATAGGGTCAGTTTGGTCATCCCCCTGTTTGAAAGAGGTTTTGGCTTTGGCTCTTGATTTCTCGTGGGTTATGATTGTTAGGCTCATTTTTTTCGTTTGGACCTTTATTTGGCTTCCCACACTCAGATGGGTCAAGTTAGGGGTGTATATGGTTCGGGTTCGGGTTGGAATGTTAGTGGGATTTTTAGGACCAACCAACTTTGGGTTGGTCAATCCTCCAACCCGTCTAACCCTATATTTTTTTAATTGGGTTGTATTGGATTATCGGATTGTATTAAATTATGAATCTCCTCTTTCCTCTATAAAATAACTCTATTCATACTCCATAAATATTTAAATAAATTAAAAAAAGATGAATGATAATATATTTGAAGCTAGATTGGCTATTTTATTAGTGCAAGTTTTTTATCAATATGTTAACAACCTATCTTATTGATTAATTCCCTTTCTACACACACATATATGTATATGTATATATTATTCCTTGATTCATGTTGGATTGGATTGGATTGAATGAACCAAAAATTCGTCAATCCTAAAACTAACCAAACTCAACCTTTACGGTTTGGATTGGATAGTCCATGTTGCTCAGGTTGTCGATTCTTTTGTATACTCTAGGTCAAGTTGTTTTCTCGGTCTTTAATCCCCTTTTTTTTTTGCTCCTAGTAACCCTACATTTGTATAACAGACTTTTACCTAGAATAGCTTAGCTCTCTTTGTATCCCTAGTTATAAATTATCCTTTTCTTTTGTTTAGGAAAGTTACCATTAATCTATTCATTTTTTTTTTTTTTAGCTCAACCACAATTAAGGGAAGGAGAATTTTAACCGATCATGACCTCTTAATCATAAAAATATACTTATAGCGTTGAATTATGGTTGTTGTTGGCATTATACTTTTCATTAGTATACCACTTATCTTTAATTTAAAAATCATATTTTAAAATTATAAATGGCACCTTATTTTACTGGCCAATTTGTTATAAAAAAAAAAAAAGGCCAATGCCTTTCTAACATTTCTAGTACAACCATAATTAAGCTGAGATTAATGGTAGCTTTTACAAATGGAATAGGGAGAAAGTAATCAGAATTATTATAATAATTAATGATGTTTTCAGTCATGTGTATTTATACACAAAATATATCAATTGAAATAACTAATGAAAAACTTAGTATAAGTAACTACCTTTACCCAACTATTTAACAATTATATTTCAAAAAAAAAAAAAAATATATATATATATATATATAAAATTATATATAATTAAAACCTCCACAGTACATAATCTAATAGTAGCTGCCAAAGTGAGCAGAACCACATACTTTTTCTTTTTTTTTTTCTTTTTTTTTTTTTTTTGAGTTAACTGGATCACATATATCTAATCTTTTGTTCTAAAAAAAGCAGTAGCTAATTTGTTTATTTAAAAATAACAATAAAATATGGATGAAAGTTTTTTTCTCTTGAAAATATGAACGAAAAGTTTTTTTCTCTTGAATCTAGAATATTGAAGAAGAATTTATAATAATAAAAAAAAGAATTGGGCTCAATTAAATGTTATCTAATCGGATAATTACGTATTACAAGTTTGAATTAATAAAATAAATATTGAAAAGGAAAAATCTGTTGTAATTATAAATGTAATAGATATTGTTGAGTTATATTATATATCAAATGATTGGGAAAAAATTTTCATTCGAAGAAGGTTTTTTTTTTTTTTTTTTTTTTATTGAGATATTTTTTAATGAGGGTTTGTTACTTTGTCAGGTTGGGAAATTTTCCGAAGAAATAATTTGCATTTATATACCTACATATATTAAACCCTAGAACCAATATTTTGATATTATGGGGAAAAAAATATTTTGGTGTGATTAGACCTTAAAGTTGACGACTTTTTCTCCAATAAAAAAGGAATCCAATATTTATGGAGAAGATTCTAGTTATTTATGAAGAAAGAATATGCGTTTGAAAAAAAAAATAAAGAAAGAATAATATTCTGACATTATGGTAAAGAATCGATACTCATGTGGAAAATGGTAAAGAATCAATATTCGTGTGGAAAACCAATTTTATACTAACCGTTGTGATGTGTTGACTTGCAATACAATTCAACAAGTACGATTATGGATTCGATTTAGAAAATTAATATATGACTTTCATCTAAGTTTATGGTCTCTTTCTCTAATTTAAACTAAAAAAACCAATTCTATATTAAAATTAAAGATGAAAGACTCCAAACACATTGGTATATCTAAATTTTTTCTAAAATTTTGTCACCGTAAAATTTTCCCATTTGTTACTACTCATGAAAAAATCTTCTTTAATAGAAAAAAAAAATAAACTTTTAGGATACTATTTTTTAATTTTTACTAGAATATTAAAAAATACCTTTATAATTAAATTACTAGACAAAAATTTGAGTAAACAATGATATGTGATTGGGAGTGTACACAAAAAATGAGTGAAACAGTATAATCCATTCATTAAATGTTTCTTTATAAACAATATTTTTAAAGTCAAAATTTGGTAAAAGTGTGATTAATTTATGCAAAAACACTTTAAGACGTACAAGTTTATCTTTGAAAAATTGCAACTCAACTAATTAAAAAACAATTTTTTTTATTTATTACCAAAATTACTTATTATTGAATTTCTAATTATCATATTCAATAATCAAACTTGGAAAAATATATAAACTTATATAGTTGACATTTATAAAAAGGTCAAAACATCTGGAAGAAACCACTTCCAATAGAAATTGAGAAAACTATATAAACTTATATAGTTGACATTTGTAGGTGACATTGCTTAAATGTTTTTTTTTAAAAAGGAATTTTTATGTATTATAAACTTATCGATTAGTTTCGTATTATAGGGATTAATACGTCAACAAATATTTAATGTTTTCTAAAACTTAGTTAGTATAATTTTGTCAACCTAACATCGTTTTCCATACGTTAGGAACCAATATATATGTTGGCCGGTGGTTTTTCTTAAAGTTTTATAATAATTGGAGATAGAAATTCAAACTAATACCTCTCGGTATAGATACACTATCGAGAATTTTACCTTGTGGTGTATTGAAAAAGTGAGAAAAACTTCTTGGCATTTTAAAAATTGGCAGGGCACTTCTCTACCAAAGATTATGAGTTTCAATCTATGATAGTCACTTATCTGATTATGAGTTTCAATCTATGATGGTCACTTATCTAGAAATTAATTTTTTACATATTTTTTAGACATTTAAATGTCGTAAAGTTTGTCAATAATATATCTTATGAAAATAGTCGAGGTGCTTGCTAGTTGACCTGAACACTTACATATATTAAAAAAAGTAAGCTATTTCTTCGATCACCAATTATTTTTTAAATGAAATCTCATAATATATAATATGATAACATAGCATATTAACTCAAATAGACATATTCGATCTAATAAAATTAAATTAAGATTTAATTCGAAATTGGTTAGTCCAAAGTGACTTCATCATAAAGGATATGTTGAGAATTACACATAAAAAAAGTGAAAACATCTCCAAACATCTATCTATCTATATCTTTTTTTTTTTGAGTAACTATATATCCATATATATAAATAAATAAATAAATAAATAAATATATATATATATATATATAAATATATAAAAACTACTTATTTCATCACCATTTTGAAGTTAGAATCTCATATACATTATTCTCACTAAACTAATGTTCGCGTTGGCATAGTAGGGTGGGATAAAGTGTTACCGATAGATACAACATTAATTATTATTATTATTATTATTATTTTGAGATTACAGTAATTGAGGATGGGGATTCAAACCCATGACTATGGGTATACACTAATGCCGATCGGCCCATGACTATGGCTACACCAATAATTATTTACTTAGTTGACCATCACAAAATACAATTTTTATCAAAAGTCGGCAAGATAAATTACAGTTTTGAATTTAAATTTCAAATAAAAACATGCTGGTTTGGTTTTTTTTTTTTTTTTAAGAACATGCTGGTTTGGTTTAGTGGCTCAATTAATTTATTGCGTAGTTATGTATGATTTATCCTCTATATGCTGGATTAAAAAAACACAAAAACAAAAACAATTATCCCAGGGTAGAATAAATAGATATTTGTCTTGTTAGGGTAAAAATATGCTACATAGTTGTTGGATTATCTATCGAAGTTTTGACTGAATGAGTCGGTGGCGCGATTGGTTATCTGGTTTGGTGTTAATCTATTTCCACTCCTGATTCGATCCCAGGAATCGGTATTTGTAATCTCCTCCCCTAACTTGTACTCAAAAAAAAAAAAAAAAATTAAAGTCCAACAATAACAATTCAAAAAAGACAAAGTTTTAACCGAATGAATAAGTGGTGCAATAGTTTCATTGTTTGGTTGTAAACCAACACCAGCATCACAAGTTCGATGGCCATGTTGAGACGTGGCTCGGCCTAAGCGTCATGGCCGGGCCCCAAAAGAGGGCCAAGCCTCGTCGACTCCAAAGGTATGGCTACTCTAAATTCTTCGTAACTCTTTATAATTGAGCTAAAAAACCATTAAGAGTGCATAGATAAGGGAATTTTGGGGGTGGAATATGATTTACCCTATGATTGTTAAGAGTAGAAAAAAATTTTCCTAAGACTCTACATTTCAACTGTTCATTTCAATCTACCCTCCAAACAAACTCTATTCATACAAAAAAAAAAAAAAAGAAAAAAATCATCATTTCCTCAAACCAACATTTTTATTTTCATAAACAACTTTATCCAAATTCAAACATAGTTTTTTATAACCGCTCCTTCAAACAACCTTATTTAAATATGATTTTCAAGCAACACTCATTCAAATACATCATTTAAATCACTCCCTTTTTCTCTAGCACTCATCCTCCCACTTCAAACGAAAACCAAAAAGTGACTGTGAATAACAGCAAGGAATTCAATATTTTATAAATTTCAGGTCAATAGACACATGGGATAAAAGTTCAATTTCTTAAATTCAAAACTATAACTTTGAAAATATAAAATTCTTGTTCGTTAATTTAAGCATCCAATTTTTAAGAATTAAATCGCTAAATAAACTTCAACAACGTCATTTCAATTGACTCATTTTCATTTATAATATAAAAAAATTGAGTCATTTTCATTCATATACCCTACTTACATTATAAAATTTCTTCTATACCTTTTCTCCATATTGACATTAGGAAATTAATTATTTTTTTTATCACTTTATACAATTTCTAAACTGAGATGATAGACTGCAAATTCAAACATCCGAATATTTGACTTCCCAAACTGAAATGGGCTATGGAAGCTCATATCGTGATATTACGATACATAAACTAGGGGTGCAACGAAAAAAGAAAAAACCAATCCAAACCAATCCAATTGAATGGATCAGATCGATTTTTTAGCAAAAAGTTAGACATATCGATTTATAATTTAAAAAAACCAAAAATATTAAATCGGTTCCAATTTTTGTTTTAAAAAATAAATAAAAACCAAACAAAATCGAAATATATATATTGTCAAATGAGTCATATAAAGTCATCTTTCTCCCATTATTTAAAAGATTTTCTAAAGTCTTGATCAATCTCTTATAGTTAATATTTTTTTATCCTTCAAATATCAATATATTTTCCACCTTAATAATTTTAATTTCACTCATATTTCAAGTAAAAAACATCCTTAAATAATTTTTAATAAGTTCAAAAATACTTCGACCTTTAAAAAATATTGATTTATGAGAATTTTTTTTATGAGAAATGTTTTTGATATATTAAAAAAATTAGACATTGGATCGAATCCAAAACTAAACCAAATCAATTAAAAACCGAACCAATGATTCTATACTTTATTGGACATTGGATCGGATCCATTTTTTAAAACTGAAGATATCGGTTCGGTTGTTGGTTAGGTGCAAAACCGACAAAAACCAAACCGAAATCACCCCTACATAAAACTCATGCAGTTTATATTTAAAATGGGTAGAATTATGGATTACCAAAACCAATTGACAGCATGTGTAGTTAAAGAGGTGAGTTTAACAACCCCATAATTAAATCCAGCTCTGAGTTATACACACCAAAAGTATGTTTCAAAACTTCTTTTTCAATCTAGATCTCACCCCAAAGTAGTAATCAAACAATTACCGCTTCCATGTCATTTGAATCTTACTTGCATTTCAACTGTTTTCACGAGAACTCATGATATCACAATATTTTAGTTGTCAAGAAAACTCGTAAGAAATTAATCACTAAATGATCGATATGTAATTGTAAACAAACACTTTGAAGACAAATAAAACAACAATTATCTTATGACAATGAAAATGCCAAGATAAATGAGGAAAACCTGTGGCGTGTTGAAAATCAGCAGATAGCAATCACCAGAAGCCGCTAGCTTAGTTCATACAATTCGCTCTAACTCCCTTGCGTAACTGAGTGTTTGGTTGATAAGTTGAAGAGAAGGTATTTCCTTGCAAGGTGCAGATTCTTTCACCTTCTGGAAATATACAACGCCGTTTGTTATCGCCCACTCGGGATGCTCCTGCATTGTGAAAACATGGGAAGAATAAGACATGAAATAATTGGTTCGAACTCTCTTAGCTAGTATTCCAAATCTTCACACTGCAGGTTAGCATTATGTACCCCACATCAAGGTGGAAGTGTTTCACAATTCATTAAAAAAAACTTTCATCAAACCTAAGACATCTTAGTAAGTACTGAATATGCAGATTATCAATGATTAAATGCATCCAACAGAGGTTACCTCCTTGACATAATCCAAAAGTTTTTTGTCGGAGGAAAACAGCAGCATTTGGCGTGCATCGGTTATCGAAAGAGAATCATATGCCTTCTCACTGCAACCAGCTATTTCATCTCTGGAAGTGGCAGAGAAGACAAAATATGCATCACTTATGGGGTATCTCATCTATCATTATAATAGTTGGACCTTATTAAGAGGAGTTACCTTACAGTCTTTGCAAGGAGGTCCATGAAATAAACAAAAGTTTCATGCGGCACAGTCTGTCGAGCACTCAACACACGGTTGTAAGCCCCTTCCATGAAAGATTGCTCCAGCTCCACAGCATGTTTAATGCATGGGCTCTCCAAAGCAGAGGTGGAAAGAAGTTCAAGTTCAGTATGGAATTCAGCAATTCTATTCTGCACAAGAAGCCTCAAGAGGTTGAGACCCAAGATTGGATACTCCTGAGAAGATGGCGGAAGGCGGTTACTGGTCCAAAAGAAGAAACTTTCATGAGAAAAAAATGTAACAAAAAATTCAAACACAAGATGCTCAGGCTAAAATCATATACATCAGTTTGGAACCTCAAGATAATTCTTAAAAAATATTTTTCTGATAAGCTAGGATCCATTTGTTACTCTGCAGTAGTTGATTGTCAGTCAACCGTCTCAATAATAGTGACCAACTATGAGAGCTATAATTGCATATAGTATCAATATGTAGCAATTGTTTTTAAAGAAAGTTAACTTCAAATGAACAAAAAACCAAATTGTTCAATAGAACTCCAGTTAAATCTTTACTTTTGTCCTATCTCACAACTTACATTCTTATGCAATCCACATGTTATTTTCTTTTGCAAAGCAGCATAAACCATTTACCGATTGACATTCAACATGACATAATAACAAACAACTTGATAGTTTTAGATAGGATTTAAGCCCCATTTAATAATTATTGAGTTTTTTTGGTTTTAGTTTTTGAAAATTAAGTTTGTTTTCTCCTAATTTCTCTAGGATGAGTTTCATTTTCATAAGGAAAGACTTGAATTCTTAGCCAAATTCTAAAAACAAAAACGAGCTTTCAAAAACTTTTTATTTTGTTTTAAAACATTGCTTTGTTTTTTAAAACCTAGGTAAGAAGTAGATGAGAAAGCAATGGAAACCATAGTGGAAGTAAGCACTTATAAGCTTAATTTCAAAAACCTAAAACCAAATCGTTATCAAACACAGTCTTAGAAACTCAAACTTCACTTCTACTTAGAAAGAACAACACACCGAGCATCAGTATAGTAAGGCTTCAATTGGAAGAAATTTCTTTCAAATGCATCTTGATCCTCAACCTTCACACTAAGCAACACAGCATGCTCGTATATATCCCCTAAAGACACCAAGTAAACAAAAAAATTGAATAAGATACAATTTAAGAAAATGGCTATACAAGAAACAAAGGGAAAAAACCAAAGTCCCATACAGATAACAAACTACTTCTATAGACAACTCTGATCAGAATGTTCAATGATCCAGAAAGTAAACTAATTTTTCACCATGTTTTAAAAGGCTATTAAAACTTACGCTCGTTTCAAGGTGAGGCTCTAACTTTTAGCCTCGAGTCTTACGCCTTTGTTGGATCATAAGAGGCTTACGCCTTGATGATAACGCATTGAGGCTTAAAATCCCTACGCCTCATAGAATAACTAGAAGAATAATATTAATATTTTACATTCTTATAATACGAGGGTTTGAACTATAACAATACGTATTTTCACCATTGTTTCAGAATCATCAATTTAATTTTGATCATTTGTTGGCTTATTTACCTCTAGTATCTCCTTTAGGAGTTCTTTGTTGTATTCACTATATAGGTGCTTGGAGTATTCACTTATGTTTCATTCATAAGGAAATTGTTTCTTATTCCAAAAAAACTCAATCCTATTAGTGTTGGTGTTATGTTTTATGTATTTTTACATAAGTATTATGTTTTACCATATATGTTTACACAAATTTAGATTTTTTATAATATTTTCGCCTCGAGACTTACGCCTCGCGTCTTCAAGAGGAAAAGCCTCGAGGCTACCTTTAGCCTTTTAAAACATTGATTTTTCATCCAGGTGATGTAGTTTATTTTTCATAAAATTACTTCAATTGCTCATTAAAATATCATCCAAATTAGCATCAACTATGGTATCGGTCATCTAACTTCTCAGATGGAAAGATCGTTTCAAAGCCCGGTCATAAACTTATCATAGTAGATTATACATTAAAAAAAGTTCAATTTTAACTTAATCTAATAGCTTAAGCTTTAAGTTCGGGTGGTAGCTTAACAATCACTAATCATAACAGTGAAAACATATACCAAGTTCAACACAAACAAAAGTCTCGATCTATTACAATGAACATACATATAGCACATTATAACTTTCTCTTCAATATTTCAAGATCCAAGAGACAATAAACTATTCACATAGCAAATTATATGCTGGAAAGTGCGCAACGAAACTATGGAATAGAGTATGACGTTCTTACTAGCTAGCGTCAATTCATGAACAGCATTGGGCGTAGCTTCAAACAATGGCGGAAGACTTCTGAATCCAGTCAAAGAAACCTACAAAAAGAAAACGAAAAAAGATTTCGGAAACTTGAATAGCATCATCAAAACCAAATTCCTCGAGAAATGAAGAAAACAAGCTGAAAATCCAGTGACGGAGTGAACGGAAGAGTAATTGGAAGAAATATTAGGGTTCTGTAATCGAATCGATACCTTCAGCTGAGAGAGGAAATTGTGACAAGAATCATAATCGTGCCTGACAAGAGCAGCCTTGAAGCGCTCGAACTGCTGCGAAACTTCAGTTAGCTTTGGATCCATGGCGATCTTCGTCGTCTTCAATTTCTTGCTCTGAATCTCTCTGCTAAATTTGGGAATTGAAATTGAAATTGGTCACTTTTCTTGCTGCCTTTGCTTCCTCTCCAAGAAGGAATCTCGTCTAATATGGGCCGGATTCGACCCGATACCCATACCCGGACCAAACACCGTAATTGCCGAACCCGACTCAGGAGATTTTTTTTTTTGTTTTGAAAAAAGGAGATGAAATTTATTATCGATACATCTCTGGTTTTAGTTTTGTATATAATCTTTTTTTTTTAAATCAAATTTTCAATAATTAATTGATATAAATTTGAATTTCATGTGGAATAGAATCTAAAATTTCAATGTCAAAACGAGCCTCAAGTGGCATCGTCTTTTTACTTATTAATTACAATGTTATTGGTTTAAATTCCAACCAATCTAAATTTTCAATTTCCAATTTTCTTTTCAGAAAATCTGTTTCTTTTGTTGTTTTTTTCAAGTTCAAGAACTAAAGTTGGTGACAATACGAGTGTAATTTATCTAGTATAAATCATAAAATGCTTATGATCATCTAAGTTTGAAATGAGTTATTATAAATATTAAGAAAAACTGCACGAACCATTCTTAAATTATGATCTTTGTAACAATTATATCTTTAAATTTTATTTTTTGATCAATTACATCCCTTCAAGGTTTTTATAACTGTTGCAATTAATCTCTTAAATCTAATTTAGATAAAAAAAAATGAAGGATGAAATTATCGTTTAGAAAAAAAAAATTGTATTCATCTTTTCTTGGTCTTCATCTCTTAATCTTCATTTTCTAAAATATCAAATTAATTATGTCTTAAAACATTTATCCAAATTAATTTGAGAAGGATGAGATTTAAAAATGAAGATTGAGAAATAAGACAAAGGTAGAGAGATGAACACAATTTTTTTTCTAAATGTCAATTTTATCTTTCATTTTCTTACCTAAATTAGATAGAAGGTTTTTTTTTTTTCTTTTTTTTGAGAAATAGACATAAATGGTTAATTGCAACACTTATCAAACTTGAGGGGATGTAATTGATCAAAATTAAAATTTAATGGTATAATTATTACAAACACCATAATTTAGACGTGTGCTTTGTGCAATTTTTCCTAAATACTATTATATGGAAGTGAAAAGTTATTACAGTTGAGATGAAAATTTGAGTTAACTTACATCAAAATGAGCATAGCTCAAGTGATGTCTTAGTATTAACAAACTCAAAGTTATTAGTTCAAGTTTCTCACCTCCACGTATTGTTATTATAAAAAAGTATTATAATCCAATCTAATCCACCTTAAATGAGTTTAATTGGATTACAGCCAAATCAACAGGTCCCAACTTTTTGCAATATTGGTGCATAACAAGTTATAATATATATATTTTTTAATACAAATCAGAGGAGAGGGACCACAAACTTTACTAAATGAGGTGTTTAATTAAATTATCATCAAACAATGAAACTAACACACTACCAACCCTTTTGATAAATGATTTTAAGATTTAATAGAAGTACAAGATTGTTTTTTTTTTTCAAGTTAAGCAAATGAATTGATAGAGAATGAATTTGAAGATTCAAATTCATGATCTCTTAATTATTGACAAACTTATATCAAATTGAAATCAATAACTGTAGTATCATAATTATTTCAAGTTATGATCATGAGGCTTCTAGTGCCTCTTTTGTCCTATCGAAACGAATCCATATTTAACTTCCAATGTTACGTAATGGGCTCTAGGATCGAACAATTGGTCACAAACCGGCTCCATCGAACGAACTCGTGTGAGAAGTTACTTTCTGAAGCTAATCTTTTTTAGGAGAAGTTACTTTCTGAAGCTAATCTTTTTTAGGAGAAGTTGAGAGAAGGAGATCACAAACCCTACATTAAAGTACAACTGCTCTCAATGTAATATCCCATGTATAATTTCGTAAATGATTTTATTTTAGGAGTGTTCAAAATTTCTATCGACAAAAGATTATATATAATTAATATGAATTAATCCATTCCTAATTTGTCAAATAAATTAAAATTAAATTAAAAAATTATTAAATTTAAATTCTTACACATCAGAGAATCTGTAATAAATTGCTTTAGTACCATGAAAGAATCTGAATTTAATAATATGAATCGATAATTCATTGAGCTGTAAACTACTTAAAATTGATATCTCATTATCAAATTGCAATGTTACTCCATGCATATTTTAAATTTTAATTCATAAAATAAAATTTAGGGCATTTTGCATATATAACAAAAAATTGTAAAGTATTTCCTCTATAAAACAAAATCAAAATTAATTTATTTGTAGCAGAAAATCCAAATTGAGTTTTATTATTGGTTGAGTTCTATCACTAATAGAGTTTAATCAGTGGTAGACTCATTTTATCACTGGTTGAATTCTATATGTGATAGAAAATTATGCATTATAGATAAATTATTTTAAAAATTGTACTGCAAATATTATACAAGAGGTAGAATGTATTGCTAACGATAAATTCCCTAAAATTTAGATAATTAAATAGTCCTTTTTTTAAGAATATTATTAAACAGTCTCTAATTACCCATAAAAAAGATATATTTAATTATACTTTTCTTAAGAAACCTTTTTGGGTGTGGTTATTTTGGGTAGAAAAATAGTTGTAAACGACTGATCATTTTAGAATCTCTTGTTTGTAATTGGTGATAAACAACTAATCTTAACCACCTATCAAACCTTCAATCAAATCCTCCATTAAATTTCAGGCTAAATTTATTACTCAGTCATTGTTAATATCAATCTCCAAATGAATAACAAATTACTCCAATCACTACTAACATCAATTCTCAAACGAGTATTTAATTATTTTAATTATCATTAACTTCTTGCCCTCCTCTACCCTTTTTCTGTCAAATCCAAACACATCTTTTAAGATTTCATAGATTCAAATATATGCTTTATAATCGGGTTTATATAGGTTGAGGAGATTTTTCGGATCAACCTAAATTTTCGTGTAGTATTGAATCCATCAACCTCTCTAACACTATGTGTTAAAGTAACCCAATCCTTATAATTTTTAGTTGGTTGAGTTGGGTCATTGAGTTATTTTATTTAAAAGATTAGAATATATTTTTATTTATGACTTTAACATTTTAAATAAATCAACCATATAACTTCTAATTTTACTTATATTTATTTTAAATACTTAAACAAATATGAGACTTGCATACATAAGATAATGAGTTCAATCGATGGTGGTCAGTTACCTATGAATTAATTTTTTATGAGTTTTCTTAACATCCAAATGTTGTAGGGTGAAGTGCGCAAGAAGATAATGATGAAATTAAAATTTTAAAATAATTACATGTATATATAATTATGTTATTAAAAGAAAATTTGATTTAATAATAAATTCACGTTACTCAAATTAACCCAAATTAATTTAAGGTCAATTCATATGAACTAATCCAATTTATAAAAATTTCATTAATATGAATTCAACCTTAATTTAAGTTGAAATGATCGAGTTATTTGAATTACCGGATTGTAATTTGAACACCCCCTACTTTATAATCAAACCAACCCTTGAGACAAACCATTACAAAGAAATAAAAATTGATTGGAGGTAACTGACAATGTTTTTGTTTTCATACTTTCAGTGAATTTTAAAATTTGCTCTCATTGATAGTTAACAGTAATTTTTATCTAACTTCATAAAATTATGTTCATTCAAGAAAAAATATGATGCCAATATATTTTCAAAATTTATAAAGAGATTGATAAGGAATAATTATTTTTATGGAAAAAAATCAAACCATAGGTTGATAGAGAATAGTTATATTTTAGAAAAATTAATCGTAGATTAATGGTAAAGACTATTTAAATTATATTGAAATATAAGAACTAATATTTTAGAATTTTTTTTTTTTTACATGTATATGCTTATGACAAAGGATTTAAATTTCCAATACCCAATTTTATTTTGAAATTCGAATTCTTATCTCTAAAACCTTCTTCCTTGGAGCAAGCACTGAATTTGACAAAACTTCAAAATAAAATAGATTAAAACATCATAAGAATATGTCATTTGAACACATTAATTTGAGGATAATGAATGATTATATCTTATATGTATGGACGAATGACATGTATAATGTATTAATTTAAACCTGTGACGAAGTTTTAATTCATGTTTGAAATGTATAAATAAATCATAAAAATTTAATTTAAAACAATAAGAAATTCACATGCAATATAATATGTAAATTTATTTAATCACAAATCAATGTTCCAATTTCTTCGATGTGGGATACAAGACATGGCCGCAACACTCTACCGAACTCTTTCATCATGCAATTGCAATATTGATGCATATTTTAAAATTTGATACATCAAAAATTCATTTAATAATCTCTAATAGTAGTAAAAAGATTTAGTCTTAATTACAGTTTTTATCTCTCTTAAGTTGATGTCTTACTCTGCATTTATGGTATAACGTATAAACTATTATGCTTTAATTCTCTTAAATATTTGTCAACACAATACAATTCAAAGCCAACAAAAGCAATAATTCAATCAACATAAACAAGTTCATCATGATTAATAGATTATGAATTTAAATTTTCTACCTCCAATTATTGTTGGGCTTATAAATGGATTACTCTAGCTTACTAAATGTTTGAGAATCCAATAATAGTTAATTTGACAATCAACAATGATCAGAAGGTGTTTAGATAGAAGTTTTGATGAAGAATTAGTTTGAAGAATTATTTTGAGTAGTTAAAAAATTGAGAGTTGTACCAAAAAATTTGTTTGAATGTGATTCTTTTGTAGAGGACTTAAAGTCAAAATTTTGTTTGGATGTAAATTTCAAATGAATATTTATTTTGAGTAGTTAAAAAAAAGAATGATTAATAATGAGTGGTTAAAAATGAACTATTTTGAATTATTAAAAATAACAGTTATTTAAAGTAGTTATAAATGAATGATTAGAAATGAGTGGTTAAAAATGAGGAGTTAGTCTTTAATAGTAAAAATGAGGAGTTATTTTGAATAGTTACAAAAACTCGTCTTTGTGTAATTTTTCAAGGAGGAATTAGTAATTATTCAATCTAAATTTTGTAGCTCTGAGTAATGCCATATAAGCAACAAGTAGAATCACTCTACTTTTCATGTGTAGAGAAGTATTTTTCATTTATATTAAGACAAAAGTGAGGAGGTAATCAAATTCATACCATCTAATGAATAAATTCATTTTATTCTTTGAAAAATTGACTCCGGCTTTGAAGTATATAAAGTGTTCTAGATTCCTTCACTCCGTTTTTTATTTTGTAGATCATTTTTTACCCCATTAAATATAAATTATTTTTTATATATAAACTTCAAAATTTTTAAAAAAGTTTAAATTATTCTATTTAAATTCTATCATATCATGTATCGGAGCAAGTAATTAATTTTTTTAACTTAATTATTCTAATACCATGAATGAATCTCAATTTAATAATATGAAATGTTATGTGATTGACTCCTATGTTATTTAATATTAGAATACAGACCTTCCACTTTCACAATGTGGGAAACGAAAGAATATGGTTGTTCCACTATCTCTCGTTATTAAATTCCAATATATCTGCATAAAAATTTTAAAATCTAATTCATAAAATAAATTTTAAATCCTTCAATTTTCTCTAATACTCTGTGAAAAAATATTTAGTCTGAATTATAAATTTGGCCTCTTTTTAAACTTTTTGGATTCAAATCTTTTGTTCAACAACTATTGGATTTGGATTCAAATCTATAAAAGGACACATTTATACTACGAAGCCTAAATCTTTTCTTCTCTTACTTGGGAGAAAAGTATGGGAGGGGACAATTTTCTTTTGTATGGCGCCAACTAGGGGTGCAAGGCAAAACCGAAAAATCGAACCAATCCAATCCAATGGATCAGATCTGTTTTTTAGTACAAAATTGGACATATCGGTTTGTAATTTGAAAAAATCAAAAATATTAGATCGGTTCTGGTTTTCGTTTTAAAAAACCAATAAAAATCGATCCAAACTGAAATATATATTGTCAATAAATCATATAAAGTCATATTTATTCCATTATTTAAAAGATTTTCTAAAATCTTGAATATCAACCTAATATTTTTTTATCCTTCAAATGTCAATATATTTTCTAAGTAACTTTTTCAAACTTTACTTTTTTCCTATTACTTTGTCATTATCTATTTAAAATTAATTTTATGAAAGAAAATTAGATGCAAGGACCAAACTTATTAAAGAAAATTGAAAAAGTTTTTTTAGTTAGAAAACCGAAGATATCGGTTCGGTTATCGGTTTGGCACAAAACCAACAAAAACAAAACCGAAATCACCCCTAGCGCCAATCCAAAACGTAACTTTGATATTGTGAATTATTTTTGCATTCTTTAGGTTTTATTTTATATTTTCTGGTCTAAAATTTGATATATGCTTTGAATATATTTTTTGATTTCTAGTTTGAATTTTTAAGATTATGTGCGGTGTCCATTTGACACAGCAAGAAACCAAACCTTCTAATCTAATGTGAGGTAGTATCCTATCATAATTTCTACCCAAATAGCAGCAGTGGAAATGTGCACCTATGCGCGCTCTTCTCATATGAATATAGTTACGAGACATCTTTGAAATTGAAATTTTAAGGTCCTATTTGATAACCATTTCGTTTTTTGTTTTCTGTTTTTATTTTTAATATTTTAAAAACAGGTTTGTTTGATAACCAATTTTAATTTTTGTTTTTAAAATTTAAAAATGTTTTTAAAATATTAAAGGAATTCTAAAAACTAAAAAAAATAGCTTTCAAAAACATATTTTTGTTTTTGTTTTTAAAAAAGCATGAAAAAATCAAGAATAAGTAGCAAAAAACTAAAAAAATATAAACAAAATGTGATATTTGAAAACAAAAAATAGTTATCAAACATGTTTTTTGGTT
>JBBMKA010000022.1:10612934-10638010 GCA_037833695.1 Sechiopsis laciniata
TATATATATATTTTTTTTTTTTTTTTTTAATGAATTTTTTATAAACTCATGTGGCACTACTCACCTAATCTTTTACTAAGTTTAACTCTTTCATCAAGCATATGACAATAACTTATTTTATAAAAAACTTTAAGTACAAGAGATTAGTGGAATAAGGTTAATAGTACTAAAAAAAAAAGTGGAATAAGGTCAATGCAAACAAACAATAAGGTTTGAAGAATAGTCTTAAAGTGGAATGTAATTGTGCATGTCAACTTCAATATTATTTATCAACAAGAACCAATGAATGGTTAGAACGTTTCTTGGGAAATTTGGAAAATTTGGAAAATTTATGCCCTTGAATGTGATGTACATAATAATAATCAACACGCATATGAGAATTTAGAGATATAATTAAGATAACTTTGCTAGAGTAAGGATTTTGACTTTTCTCCCTTAAATTTTTTTTTTTATAAATAAAATAAAACAAAAAAATAAATAACACGACTATGATGTTGTTTGTATTTTTCCGGTGACTTTCAAATTATTGTAACACATATGGTAGTTAATCTTATATGTAATCAAGCTTTTAAATTTAGATAGGTTTTAAATTATATGACTGTACAAAATAGGTCTATATCTCATTAGAAAACATCGAAAAAGACATAGCTTGATGGTTTCATTGTTTGATGGTAATCCAGTTCAACATCATGGTGACAGGTTTGATCCCGAGGATCAATATTTGACTCTCATTTCTTTGGGTGAAATAGTATCCTTTGTGTAGAATTTGTGGTCCCCCTCTTTCAACTTGTTATCCTTAAATCTATATTACCTATTTTTTAGGGTATGTTATTTATCCATATACTCAGGGTGTGTTTGTTTTTGGTAAAAAAGAGTGGAGTGGAGTTGAAAAGAATGAAATGGTTAAAAGTAGTTTGGAGTGGTTAACTACTCGTTTTGAGATTGAGGTTAATAGTAGTGGAATAGTCAACTACTTGTTTGGAATTGTAGTTAATAGTGGTTGAGTGATAAATTTGATGTGAAGTTTAATAAAATTTAATGTAAGATTTGATAAAGGAATTGAAGAATGGTTAACAGTAGTTGTTTACTACAAAAAAAACAAACAAACAAACAAACGAGGGGTTTTTTAGGAACTCCTCATGTCCAAAAAAACAAACATATACTAAGTTTGAGAAATGTGTTTCAAAATTGTATACAAATTTTGAAAACAACAAAATCAAATTTATGGTTTTTTATTTATTTTTCTATATGAGCATTAGGGGTACAACAAAAAATCAAAAAATTGAAAATCGAAGTGAACAATTTAATCCAATAGATCAGATAATTTTTTTTACCACAAAACTGGACATATCGGTTTGTAATTTGAAAAAACCAAAAATATTGAATTGGTTCTGATTTTCTTTTTAAAAAATCAATAAAAACTTAACCGAACTGAAATATATATATAGTCAATAAGTGTTATATTCCGTCCATTATTTAGAAGATTTCCTAAAGTCTTAATGATTAACCTCTTATAGCAAATGTTTTTTTATCCTTCAAATGTCAATATATTTTTCAAAGTAACTTTATCAAATTTTACTTTTTTCATATAAACTAATTTTACGAAAGAAAATCGAATGCAACAACGCCAAACTTGTTAATGTTCGTATCCTTCTCATTCATTGGAATACATGATTTTTAAAGAATTGACAAAAAAGAATAAAATGTGAGAAACATTGATTTATCTTTACCTTTCAAAGTATTTATTTTTTAGAAAATGGAATTATTAAATTAAAAAAATTGTAAAGGTGTGATTTTTATATATTAAAAAAATTGGACATTGGATCGGATCCAAATCCGAACCAAATTAATTGAAAATCAAACCAATGGTTCTATACTTTATTGGACATTGGATCGGATCCATTTTTTTAATAACGAAGAAATCGATTCGATTAGTAAATTGACAAAAACAGAATTGAAATCACCTCTAATGAATACACAAGTCCATCTTTCTTCTTAATCTATCAACCTATAAAGAGATGTAAAAAGAGCTGGGGCATAACCCTAAAAAGGATATTAGTAGTTGTTATTATTTTATATATAAAAATAGACCACATCCATATTTTAATACTAATTATCAATACTATTTATTGCATACATATAAGATAATAACTTTCAATTTTGAAATTTGTTTCGTTTTTATTTTTTTATTTTTTGTCTATTTTTTATATAAAAAATGGACTCCACTTCTTTTTTAATATTATTTATGATATTAATATAAAAATTTTCTTTTTATAGACGGATGTATACACTTCTCTATTTCCAAAAAAAGATTAAGAAAATATACTTTTCTATATATAAGATGATGGACTTACTTATATTTTACTATTATTTATGTGGCATAAAAGATATTATCCGTCATTTTTTTTTTTTTAGAATCGACCTCCCTAAATGGTTCAAGTCTAACCTTCCAAAATAAACTCTATTCGTCTGCTCATGTAAAAATAAAAACAAAACAAATTCAAATATATATATATATATATATATATATATATATATATATTTAAAAATATTAATGAAATTGGGAGGAACAAAATTAAGAAATTATCCATGGGAAATTGGAGATGCCATAGATCAGAGCCAACAATGGAAGGAAGGCATATTTAGTAGTTGGACTGGCCCAAAATGCATAGTGAGCTCAAAAAGGCCCATTAGAAAGCCCATGGTCCTTGTCCCATATGTGATTGGGCTGGACTTTGGGAATCAAACCTCCCAACGGCCCAAACATCGACAAGCCTTTTGTCATTGCCATAAAACGCCACCCTGTTTGGATTGCAGTATATGTTGTTCCATCCTTGGCATTGCAATGATCTGTAATCAATAGGGGTGATTCAGGTTTGATTTTTGTCGGTTTTATGCTAAATTGATATCTTTAGAATTTCAATAATTGGGTCTAAATAGATGTCCACCGAAGGACAGAACCGCTGGTTCAGTTTTTGACTTTGATTTCAGAATTGATTTCCTTTTTCAAATTTTTATCTCTTTTTTAATTTAATTTAAATTTTTTTTTACTTGCCAAAAACAACATTTTTCATAAATAAAATAATATTTGTAGTGTTTTTACTTCATATTTCACATTTAAATAGGTTCTTTCATCAAATTTCAATACCAAAATATTTTGATATTCTTTATTATTTATACATTCATTTTGTTTTTATATTGGTTCTTTCATAAAAACTAAACCGAACTAATATATTTCGATTTTCTAAAATATCAAACCGATTGGTCTAATATTATTCTAAAAGAAACCGATCCATTTGTTCGTTTTGGTTCGGTTTGATTTCGTTGTTTTTTTATTTTTTTTTCACCGAAGCCAAACTTTTGAGACTTATGCAAAAACAATAATAACTCGAGTGTTACATGAAGATTTTATTTTATTTTATTTTGAAACAAAAATAATTATCACACCTTAAATTAAATAAAACTAACAATATTTCTTAGAACTCCATTTAGTGTCATTTTCATGATCACGAACTGTAACTAGGGAGTTATATCCAAAGTTTTTCTTCTTCTTAATTCGTATGAATTTTTCTGCAACATAATCTAGACTGTCTTCATAATGTTTAAAGGGTGCACCAATCGAAACGGTTGATGACATATCGGTTTCGTTGATTACTGGTAATCCAATTCAACACTACAACAAATTTGATCTTGAAAATCAGTATTTAGTTCTCATTTAATTGTGAATACGAAAGATTTTCAACTTGGCAAGATAATATTCATAATTTATAAATATATTATTTAACATATTTTGAACAGTTATTTACGTTGAAATTTACTTTCTAAATCTACTACCAAATACATCAAAAAATTACATGAAATACTCTTTTCAAATGGCTATCATAGAAACCCTAAACTCTTTTTCTAACAATGTGAAGGTGAAAATTTCAAGAATAAAGACCTAAAAAGAGACCATATTCCAAAAATCAAATCATGTCCCCACAACTTGTACTTCATGGTACACACAAACCTTAATGGTGGTATGATGAGACTAAGGAGTAAAAGATTTGGTCCATTTGCTAGATGTTCCTCTTTATAAAGGTACTATAAACACTAACATTTCATTACTTTCAAGAGTGTGTGTCATTTTCAAGTTGAGCTATGTTCAAATTACCAAATACAAATATCCTTCCTTATAAGTCGTTTATGCTGGAATTCTCTCTTCATATGTAATATGTACATTAATGTTTATGATTATTATTGTTATTATATATATATATTTTTTTTTTTTTTTTTTTTATTTATTTATTATTTTTTTTTTTTTAATAGAAAATCGAAACTTCACTTCCCTAAATTTGGGACACCACTAACCCGTCCCGAAGACGTGACACTGGAATATATTAAAGAGTATTCTAGTTTAAGTGCTCTCTAGTGGCCTTGAACTAGGGAATTTCTCAAAGAAGCATCCTTGGAGTCTATAGCCTCAACCATTAGGTTGTCTCTTGGGAACTTTTATTATTATTATTATATAATTTGATATTTTAAATCTTATCATTTGTACTCTAAATCTAAATGCATAATCACAAACTTTTAAGACTCCATCGATAAAAATTAGTTGAATATCTTTATATATATATATATATGAGAAAGTACGATACCTACTTTTCATGGTATAAGGGAAATTGGCTTAAACAAAAGGGAAAGAAGGTCTCGCCGTATTGCTTTGCTCCTCGTAATACCCAGACCCCATATTTTTCGTTACAAGTCGATTTCCTTTCCTAAACTCTTATGTAAATCTTAATTTGTGCGTTTTCCCGAGATATTTTGTTGCAATTCCATTTCCATTAATAAACTAACATGTAAATGGGAATTTTTTCTCGAACCCCGTATTTTTCGTTGCAAGCCACTTGAAAGAGTTGATTGAAGCTAAGCCACTTGAAAGAGTTTATGAAGTTTGGAGCTAAGACACTATCCCGATTGGGTTTCATATGTGAGACAGGGTACAAAGCTTTAAAGCTTTACCTAGTTTACAAGGTTCAGAAATCAGGTTATAAATATGTTCGAAAGGAGAGAAGCTGCTCTACCCTATTTCCCCACTGCCCCGACCAGGCAGGCAACTAGGAGTCATAACGCACTCTTCACACAAAAAATCCACTTTGAAGTTGACTTATTCGCTTGGCCAACATCGGATAGATTCAATCCAATATTTGGGATCGTTTTGGCGGCATGGCCGAGCCGTAAGGCGGAGGACTGCAAATCCCTTTTTCCCCAATTCAAATCTGGGTGTCGGGTTTCGAAAGCATTCCACCAATTTTTTGCAACTTGAAATTTCAACTCGATTTACCGCCTACGTCCCCTTTACGCCTAATCATTCTGTAGAACACTTGCCCAAAGGAGTTGAAGTTCGATGCAGAGCTTTTTCGTTGTTAAGTTATAGCAGCACTGAGCAACATCTAATAGCTCTAGTCCAACAGGTTTCCACTAAAGTGCCTTAAGTAGCCCTGGAAGAGTCTGTTTATTCTTTTCGTCTTCACTTCCAAAGATATAACGACCGTAGGTATCTTACCATCAGATACGGACAGTCATCTTCTAACGTTGACTTTCGTGACCTCAACAAAGTTAGTCCCAAGGATGTTGAAAAAATAAAAAGATAAGACCATTTCATTTCAACAAAAGACCCTCACCCAAGTTCTTGTTGTCCCATTGATTGGGATTAGAGCACGGGGCTATGAACCACGGTGTCGGGGGTTCGAATCCGATCATGGTTGTGGGCGAGGAGGGATTTGAACCCCCAACACCGTGGTTCGTAGCTACGTGCTCTAATCCTAATCAATGGGACGCATCAAAGGGCTAGTCTGTCTTGACCATCTACGAAATACGTGCAAGAAAGCAATCTCATACCTTTTATCTATCGTATCATCTCATGCATTAGGTCATCGTTCCCAAGATCATACGAAAAGTTTGAACTTTTTCGGAAGACCAACGTGCATATACACTCACTTTTATATTTATCTTTGGTTTTGAGAAATGTTAACTCTTAAAGGGGCAGCAAGAAGGAGATGAGAAACCGTTAGAGAGAATTGAGAAGAGAGTTGTTTATGGTAGAGAGAAAGAAGAAGAGTGGAGGCTATATTGTAACAATACACCATTACAAACTTAATCTCACATTCTATATGTAGAAGAATAAATCTAACGTAAATGAGCTCAATGAGCTTTATACAATATTATCGAATATATGATAAAAAAAAATTAGTCATACTAATGCTACCTATACTAATTATCTATGCTAACCAAATATTAATTGGTCTAACAAGAAAAAACTGCTTTAGATTTATGTATTTAAACCATTAATCTTAAGAATTGGTAAACAAAATGAAAATGACCTAGTTTTTAAAAACTCAAAAAAACAAAAAAACAAAAAAAAAAATTGGTGGCGTGTTAACTTGGTTGTAATCTAATTTAACTCTACGATCAAGAGTTCAATCTTGAAAATCGTAATACCATCTTTATAGATTACTTAACGAAACCGTAATAAGAATCAATTAAAGACAAAAATACATAGATTACTAAGAATTGAGTTAAACTAGCATGGATCGTTTAATAACTAAAAGATACGAGTTCAAATCTCTTCACCTTCAATCTTGTTAAATAGTAAAAAAGAGTATGAAGAAATGCGTGGATGAAAGTTGTTGGGCTTATAGGTCGATGTACTTAGAAATGTCGATATAATTTGCTCACAACTCAAAAAAAGTTACTCATGTGCGAGTAACGTTTCGACAAGGCTAAAAGAAGGAGAAATCTGAAAGTGGCTTCAAATAGTTTGAGATGAACTAACCATTTTTATAAACAAATTATTTACTATACTAGAATTTTACGTTTGATTATGATGTAATATTCTTCATTTGAATTATGTCTAAGCCTTCTGTTTTATTTTTTAAATCTACCCTCTATATATATATTTAACAATTCTTGGAAGTGGAAATTTCAAATATATAATCACTTAGTTTTTTTTTTTTTTTTTTTAAATTATAATCACATAATTTTTAGTGATACATAATACTACTGGAGTTATACTTTTTTTTCAAAAAAAAAAAAAAAAGGTTCTTGTACGCTGGTACATTTTTTAAATCACGAAGGTTTTGTTTGCAACAAAAGGGACTTGTGCATCTATGTTTTTTTTTTTTTTTTTTTATATATTGAAAACATTATTTATAGTGAAAAATCTCATCTCGTTCTATATTGAAAATTGAAAGAGACCTTTTAATATTTATAAGATAGGTTATTCATCTAATCAAGTGACTTCATCTTTCTCTTATTATCAATTAATTTTAAATTGATAATAGACTTTTAATTGTTCTTTGATTTTTTTTTTCCAAATATAGATTTGTTGGTTCAATAATGCTATAAGATCTCATATACTTAAATGTTATCCATTAGAATTGGGACATTTTATTTTTCAAGTAAACTTTCCTAATATAGAAAAGAGAATAAGTGTTTTGGTAATTGGTGAATGAGAAGCCTTAATTGCTCCATTTGCCATTATGACAACACTTTTTCTTTCTTTTTGGAAGTAACCCATATAAAGTCAAATAAAAAGTAAACTTTTTATTATGGTTATGTTTGTTTTTTGGACATGAGAAGTGGTTAATAACCGCTCCTCAACAACCCCTCGTTTATTTTTTGTAGTAAACAATCACATTTAACCTCTCTTCAACTATTCTTCAAACCATCTATTAAATCTCTATTTTTTTTTTAAAAAAAAAACTTTTTTTTTATCAAATCTCACATTAAATCTCATAAACATATCTTTTAATCTCGACTAACATCAATATTCAAATGTCTTTCCAAAAGTAATTTTAACTCTATCGAAAAAAGTCAATAGTGTGTTGGCTTGGTTTATTAGTTGTATTCCAATTTAATTCTACGTTCAAGGATTCGATCTTGAAAGGAATTATTTCATAAAAATTTATTAATTAATAATAATTTTAATTCATAAAAAACCTTTTTTTTAATAAAAAGTTTGAAAAATTAATCATAACAAATTTGTAAATAAAATATAGTAATAAATTAATAACAAATACTAAATTTTAGCTATATTATCATTATAAGTATTAAAATTTGACCTTTAAAAGTAAAATAATCAAAATAAAACAAAATTGAAAGTAAATAAACTAAAATGACATTTTAGCTTTTTTTTTTCTAAGTAATTAATATTTTAAAAAATAATTAAAACAATAACCAAAATTTAATAAAGTTAGGCAAAGGAAAGAAAAATAAATAAATATTTTGAAATTATGAGTTTTTCTTTTTTTTATTTATGTGTTAGGAAACAAATATTTTAACTACTATATAATATATTTTGTTTGCTTAATAAGGCCACCATATCCTACTATTTCCTATTTCTTTATTTTTTAAATATATATTTTTACAAGTTTCTTGTAAATATATTTTCTACTACTCTCTTAATAATTGAAATTTTAACGATCTATTCAATGGTAAATTTAGTTTAAATTTTTAAAATTTACTATTGCTTGCTGATTCATGTTACTAATATGTTTAGTTACAAAATATAAAATTAAAAGTTGATTAATAATTCAATATGATAGTTTTTTATTATCTTGAGATGTATATGTGAGTCAATAAATTCAGATGTCATGAATTTGAATTCTTCAATTTGAATTATTATTCAACTAAAAAACATAAAAATACTTTTTAAGATTAGTTAACGATAATTGAGGTAAATAATTAAAATTCATAAATTTTTAATTATAGACTACTTCAACCACATTTTCAAAAAATAAAAAGAAAAAAAAATGTATAAACCATCATTAACCCCAATCCTTATAAATAAGTAGTTGATTTATCCACTACTTTTAACCTCAATCGCTAAACGAGTAGATAACCACTTCTAATTATTATTAACCACTTCTTTCCCCTCCACCCCACACGTTTCTACCAAAAACAAACACACCCTATATATGTTAATCTATCTAATTAAATAAAAACCAATATTCCATTTAGTGACAACCAACTAAATTGAAAAATAATAATAAATCAAAAGTGACTTGAGCCCATCCACACATTTTATTTAAAGCTTCCTTGGCACAATTTTCATAAAGTGATAAACAAGCATATCTTTTATTCCCATTTGCAGTTCAATTGTTGGAGCACTTAATGTATATGAGTGGACAAGATAACCTCTAAGCCATGAGCTCAATTATACTTATGGAAGAAATCATTGAAGATTCTCCACCCATCCTTTGTTTATTGTGATGATTCTAATCACTATTCTCTAATATGAGTTTGTTGTGAAAAATTGTAGACCATTCAAGATTTAAAGAACTTCCAACAAAAAATAAAAAAACAACCACAAATGGACATAATTATTTAACATTGTATTAGCTATGTCTACGAACTTATTGAAAAGATCATAAAGAATTCAAATTGTTCGACAAATAGAACAAATGTTTTAAGAAAAATTATATACTACACTAGTTATAAAACCTTAATACATTATATAGCCTAAAATACATAAAAACTTAATACGAAGATACTATATCCAATTAACAAATTTTCAAGAGCTCTTACGGAGTGCTTCGCCCCTAATCCTCAACTCGCAAGATTCTCATACTGAATATTAATAATAAAACATGCTTAAAAGATAATTCAACAGAATTTTGGTTATTTGTGATATTTTATGTTTCGAACTATACAACATCATACTAAAAAAAAATCTATCTCATTCTATTTCTTCACAATAAAAAGGCAAATATCAACAAAATGCAGCAAAAAAATATGAAGTATCAACAATATAAATAATAATGATGCCAAAAAAGCGCACACAATTTTACAAACTATCTATAAATATATCAAGTGTTCAGTTTGCATATCTTTTATCACATAGTTGTTTAAAAATTGGCTAGTTACTGTTGATTGGCTTTACTTCATTTCCAAACCCAAGGAATTTTAATATGGTTTAGTCGAAATCCATTTCAAGTTTATGCAACTTAGTTGAGCATTCGGTTTTGAAACGATCAAGCTCAATTCAAGTCCATTTCGGTTTATTCCGAACCAACTCACTTACACTCTTATTTTTGTGCAAGTAAGAACCCAAATCCAGTTAATTGATTTAAGCGGTAGTAATCTAAAAGATAAAAGTTCTACATTTGACCAAATGGGTATTATATTTACATAAATAGAAGAAGCAAAGGCTAGTCACTACATAACCTCTACACTTTCCAACCCACTCATCATTGGTTTCAACAAAGTTATTCCAAATTCTAATCTTCGCCTCTCCTCCAAAGCTTTTTTGAAAATGAGTCAAAGATTATCTCATGTATCTTTGTTTTATGGTTTTTTTTTTTCATAGACAAACAAAAGAGTTGAATAATAACTCCCCCACTCCATCCCCCAAACCCGAGAGAGATTTAAGTTTACGAATTAACGTACTTCAATCTTCAGCTATCGGCCGACTCTGAGGTTATTCCCGTCCCGTCGCATTCGATTGTAGACATTGTAAGCTTGCTACCCGAATTCGTCTTCACATCTTGACTTGACCATATATAAATTCTTCTCACCATGTTACAGAATTCCCTGTAAGATGATAAGAATCATGAAGAGTTATGCAAATGGTATCGGATTGAATAATGTGTTTACTGGTTTTAGTGTATGACTTACTGCCATGGGTAATCGCCCATGAGCATCGTATCTCCTTCGTCATCGGTGAAGACAATCTCCCACTTATCACGAGGGCGCAGTTCTCCCTTGATATCGAACATCTTTTCCAGTTCGTCAATGAGTTGGTTATACCCTTCCAACGTGGTAAGGTCCACCGCACGCCCAACAGCGATTCCTTGCATTTGAACCTTTAATATATCGAGAACAAACAAACAGAAGTACATGGATTATTTTAAGCCCACAAAGTTCTAAATACGAACAAGCTTGCATAATAGATCTCTTGTAGTCGCACCTTGGTACGGCTTCGGTTGTTGGTCGAGCCGCTATGCTTGTGCTGGATCTCTTTAGGAGGTGCTTGTAAAAGTCCTAATTTTCTCTCTTTTGAAGCCTTTGGCAGGTCTGAGTTCTGCTCTGCTTTAGATAATTGCAAGATGTTGGCATGGCTTTCAGCAATTTTTTTGGGTGTGCTAATATGTTGATCAAGTGCCCTTTCGGGTGGAATTGGACTCTTGGAATATTTAAGATCGATTCCAAACAAGCGATAGCTCGGAGTTGCCTCACTTTTCCTCCCCTTTTCGCCAGCGTCATTTATTTGGTCACTCTTTGGATTCGATGTGCGTGGAGTTGGACATGCCGAGTGTGCTGCTGGTGCTTCGGGGAAGACCATTGACCAAACCGAATTACTTTTGGGGTCTTCGGTCAAATCCTGTAACCGATGCTGAGAAACATGTTCACTTGGGGAAGTTGACCAAGAAGCCCCATTGTTGCTAATATCTGCTTGCTTGTAATGCCATGTTGCATGGTTTTCAAATCTTTTAATGTCAGCAGCAGCAGCAACACTAAGTTGTGTTCTATCATCAGGTGATTGAGTCGATCCAGGAAATCCAAGAGCTGCTACAGTTGAATTGTCAGGATCTGTATCATGTCGAAAGAAAACAGAACTGTCATAGTTAGTCGATGACATATTTCGACTCCTCTGAAAGCAAATTCATAATTGACTCTCAGCAATACCTGGAATGTCGAGTGGAGGACGAGGCCTTTTATTCTTTACCGAAACCAATGGCGGAATGCTTGGACATGTAGGAGCCACAAAGGGTTCAATCTCCCATGGTGAAACCCTCTCAGGTCTCTGAACAGATGCTAGTTCATCCCATTGAACCTGGAAAGAAAGAGCAAATACAGACATCGAATTAGTTAAGCGAAACGAGGTGGCAGTAAAACAGTATTCCAGAGGAAGCCTTTACTTTTAGTGATCGCCATTTCGAATCAGACCAGTGAGGAGATAAGTCGTCAACTCCAATTATGGTGCCCGAAAACCTGATCGATTAGAACGAGTAAAACAACGGTAAGTGAGAAAATTCATGAAATAGAAGAGAAGGCATTGAAGCATGTTATTGTCTTTTAATTACTACCTTCTCTCTGGAGACTCCTCTCCCTCAAACCTCATCTTGTACCTCATCCCAACTAGGAACTTACTGTTCATCGCTTCAATATACTTATTTAACGTGACAATAAACTGGCTCGCCCTGAAATAAACAGACAACATGAGAATCCCAATTGAAAAACTTGGAAGATGAAGTGCATAGAACAAAAATAAAGTGTATCACCTTGGCTTATAATAGACAAGAAAGCGAGTTTTAGTTGCAACGGCATGAGATGCAGTAGCAAGCACTCCTATGTGCATGCTGTGACTCGAAATCACGGATGAAGGCATGCTGCTTTGTTGTCGAGCAAGACGCCTCACTCCAACTCGTAGTTCCCCATTTTCCCCCCTACAAAACCATTTCATAAAAGAGTTAACAGAAGAAATTACAACCTCCCAAACTTACAACCATCCATAGAAGGAAAATCGTCATACCTCAAGAACACAAAAGAATCACCCGCAACTAATCTCTTAGAAGTAACAAAGGTGCTCCATCCTGTCGTTAACAAATGCCTTCGCGGTTGCCCTGTTTGTTCGTCATAGCACAGATTTACCATTAATATACACAAAAGCACATACAAATTGAATCGAATTTCCCTATGCTGAAGCTAACTATTCCTTAACATACGGTTGTTATCACAGTAAGCAGGTAGAAAGCTCACCCCTAAATATATGCTTGAATCGCCACTCGTAACCATGAAGATCTTTCGCTACGAGTTCCTGTGTCGGGGTCTGCTGAGTCATATCCTGAAAAAAATTCACACGATAAAGTTAGAAACCATAATGATATCCAAGGAATAAACCAAGCGAAACGAAAATATCAAACGGTAAAGGAGAATTACCAATGGAGGCAAGCATTCGGTGGCATGTTTGCGAAGCACTGAGAATCCACCATGAGTACTAGTATCAGAAGCAGTTAAAACCTTGCAAAATGAATGGACTTTCGGTTTACGACCGTCCAGGGGCAAAGGATCCGGGCAGGGAGGTTCCTCTTGCTAGATAGAGGTCAAAATTTTAGTAAATACAAGGTCAGAGCATGAAATTCCTTTGTCCAAAACTCTAGCAAAATATACAACTCTACAAGAAGTTCTTACATCTGATTCTGGCATTAAAGTTATCTGTGCATAAACCTCATCTGTTTCCTGCTCTGCCTATAATTTCAAGACAAGAACAAACACAAAATGGTTAATATTCAGAGGTCAAAACCCCAAATCAAAAGGTCTAAATCCCCTGTTTGGTTCCTGAGAAATAACAAGGATTATGAAGAGAAAAGTACCAGTAGCCGAACATCAACAACACGACAGAGAATTTTGGAGGAAAGATTAAACGAAGGAAGCTTCTGATTTAGCTCCTGATTAGTAGATGCTTCCAACTACATGAACCAACCAAAATTCCTAAATAAAACTCAAAGAAAGGACACCAAAACCAAAAACCAAAAACAACCCTATAACCAAGATAAAACACAGTTTCCCAAACAAACAGAGCTCGATCTAAATCTTAAGCAGTAAAATGAATCATCAACAAACAAACCTGTTCCATATGGCCTTGAGGAAAATAGAAAACCCTTTCATGAACTCGAGGAACTTCCACAAGAGGCCCAGCCGAGGCTTTCCAAAGCTCAGTATAAAGCCCATCTCCTCCCCAACCTTAGAAACCGCCATTTTCAGAGAAATTAACCCCAAAATCGGATTACAAAAACAAGAACAAGATGAAATAAGAAGAACCCATGTTTAGTTATACCTTGAGATGAAACATCCGAGGGTGGAAACGACCCCCCTCCACGATTAGCCATTAGAACAGCAGATGAAGATTACCCAAAAAACAGAGTTGCCCTAAAAGCAAAATACGCATAAACCCACCTCGAATTAGAACTAGAAACGAGCTTTAATGGCGATTCTGAGGATTACCCACTAAGAAGAAGATCAAATTGTAACGCTCCCGCTTCACCGGCCTCCACTTTCTTCCCCACCTATTGCAGGCGTTACAGAACCGTTCTTCCACTTCTTCTTCTTCTTCTTCTTCTTTTCTCTGTTTTGAAGTTCGGGAAAAACGCCGTTACAGAGACTGCCAAAAAAGAAACCCTCCTCGGTTCTTATTATACCAGTGCCTTATATTGCTTCAGCTCCTTCTTTTTCTCTCTCTGCTTGTCTTTTTCGTTTTCTTTTTTTTTTTTTTTTGTTTATTTTCTAATGAACGCAATTGATGATTTCGTTATGAGGAGAATAAACATAATATCAAAATGTTTCCATTGAATAAATCCAATCCATGTGGGTCTTTTTATAATGTCAAAAATTATAGGCCTCTCCCCTAATTCGACATTGTGGATTTAGGTGTCCATTTTTTGATTTTGGAGGGTAGATAAGGGAAGTAAATTATACATTTGATTCCTATAGTTTTAATATTCCATAGGAATGAACGTTAGAATTTAATTTTTATAATTTTATAATTTTTAATTTAATTTATATGATTTGAAGAAAGTTTTCTTTTAAATTACAATAATTGGGAGATGTACGTTGATTAATTTAGTTCCTCCTATGATTTGATAAAATTTATAAAATAGTCATTCGTAATTGTTGGCGAATAGTTTTTGGATATAAATTGATGTCGCTAAGCTACTGCTCTTGTTAACTAATTATAAACGAATCAAATATGAGAGAGTTGATCATTGATGTGGTGGTGTCAATAATGATGGTGTAAGCAAAGTGATCAATTGAACAAAAAACATGTTTTACATGTATATAGTCACCTATATATACTTCATTCGTCAATAATAAAATCATCATGGGGTGACCTAGTAGTCAAAAGAATCTTGAAGAAATAAGAGGTGATAGTTCAATTTATAATAGTTATTTACTTAGAAATTAAGTTCAACCATTACGAACGATAAGAATTGTTTTTTTTCTATATGTTTTTAAGATAGATGGATACTTCCCTCCCTTGTTACCAATTAATTGTTTAAAAACTCTAACTTTGAATTTACTAGTCACTTATTAAACTCAGAACTAAAATCGTTCCATTCATTTGTTGGAATATTTTAATACATATATATGGATATGTTTTTGTCTTAGTTAGAAGAGTTTGTGTAAATCAATATAATTCAATTAACTTAAAATTTTCATTAAAAAAACCACAAAATTTATTATCAATTTCGAGATTAGAGGTTTTATTCCCCGCCCCTAGATTGTATACAGAACTAAATGAGTTTGAAATTCTAGTTGTAATTGAGATGCTTCATGAATATGTGTTTGGGCATGTGAGTTGTGTGTGTCTCAAATTTCGTGGTTGTTAATTAATAGTCGGTGACAATTACGTGTTAATTTACTTTGTTTTAAAATATTGTGATGCAGTTATAACAGATAACTCCATCTTACATATTTTAAGGAAGTTATAGATTACCATAATATCAAGCTCAAATTTGGTCTCATTTGAAACAGTTTAAACGCATATTATATAAAGTTCAAAACCAATAAACGACTCATCAAACAATCTTTGAAACTATGAAAATGTGTCATATCATCCATCGTCATGTTATCAATGTGATTATTATTATTCTTTTCTTTGTGCTCAATCAATTGTAGGTAGAAACTCGAACCATTAACTTTAGAAAATAAACATTTTATCTATTAAGTCAAGTTTGTATTAGCTACAATATGCTCTTTAGTCATTCATACTAAAAATATTATTTTGATCAATGTAGATTGAGATTTTGTTTCTTCTTAAATTCAAATATCTCTTTTCAATAATCATAGAAGTGAGAGAGTTTGATCATACAATTTATTTATCATAACCACATTCCTTGAACTATGATCTTGGTAGTGTAATGACTAATTTTAGCTCATTCATATTTATTAAAGATTAAAATAAGTCTCTAAAATGAGTTTCACTTTTTGTATAAAAGTATTACACTGTATTACCTGTTCTTATATAAATTTTAGAAATCTACTCTAAAAAAAATATGAATTTTAGAAATGTGTTTGCATTGTATAATTGACAATCAAAATCAATTAGCAATGAGAGAAAATAACTCATATCTCTTATAAATGCTTGTTGAATTCTTCATTTTTCTAATATGGGACAATTGTTGGATCCCAACATTAACAAATTATTATATATTACTATTATTAAGTCGCAAAGAAAAGTAATACTCTACTTACATCATATATAATATAATAACTAATTAATTATAAATTTTGTTGAATTGAAAAAAAAAAATCAATTAGAATAATAACTCAAACCATGGTTCAAGTAATTAATTTGGAATGCAAATCATTCCAAAGTCAATTTCGAAATTGAAACCGGAATTCAAATACTAAAAAAGTATTTTTTTCAAAAAAAAAAAAAATCAAATAATAGAGTCATGGTTAAGGAGGGTTTAGGGTTGAGTGAACCATAGTTAAATTTTAACTCAAGGGAGAGGTTAGACAAACTAGAGTTAGAAGAATGGTGGGGTTTGGGGGGCAAAAAAAGTGCTTTGGCTGCCGTGTGAAAACGGCCGGCAACGATTTAATTAAAATAAATAATTAAAATTAAATAAATAAAATAAATGTAGAGAGTACGGAAAAGGCATTGAGATGCGTGTCATCGGAGTTAACGGAAAACGTTAACTGCAGACCTGACACGGCCGTCAACGTTAACTGTTGCCGTTCCCTTTCCTTGTCTGCTTCGAAGCAGGCAACAACGTTGGCTCAAGTTAACCCGGCAGGAAAAAAAAATTTAAGGTTTTTTTTTTTTTTTTTTTTTAATTATATATATTTCTTTTCCTTTAAATAATATATATTTTAGAAATCTCTCCTTTTTTTTAAATTTCTTCTTTTTTTTCTTGTTGTCAGATGCTTATAATTATAAGTTTGACCTTGATGTGTGGTCATAATTGCTGAATATGCCACTCCACTTTACATGGGTCCCACGTGTAAACGTGGGGATAATTGGTTTCTTTTTTTAAAATGTCTTTGACCAGTTGTTTTTTCCTTTTTTACTTTTCTTTAATTTTTATTTTGTTTTCTCCCAATCCCAGATGATCTGCCAGCAGTTGGGTGGTCCTACTCTGTACACGTCAGCACATGTTCTGTTTTATTGGAAAATTTTCAAACATCAACATTCACCAACTAAAATAAATATATATCATTTCATTTTTAAATATTTAGATTTCATTATTTTACTTTTCTTTAAATTAGTTTGTGATAAATTTAAAGGTATTTGTTGATTCAATTTATTCAGCTATAGTTTTAATAAAATAAATGACAAAAGCTATAATTATGATTGTTGATTAGAGAAGTCTACTGAGCCGAGGTTCGAGAATGGCTTTTCGTTTCTCCATTTCTTGAAAAAAAAAAAAAAAGAAAGAAAAAGAAGAAGATATCTGTATTGTTGATGTATTAACATTGTTTTTTTTTTTAAAGACTATTATATTAATCACAGAGAAATACCAGAGCAAACCTGCTCCAAAGCCACCACAGAGGCAACCAGAGGGGGGAGATTCCCCCTACTCAAAACAACATCAACATCTAGGACACTAGAAAGGTCCGAACAACAAACCGAGAAAGGGGCCTGGCGAACCGAGGCCTTGGTAAGCAAGTCTGCCACACTGTTACAGACCTGCCTACTAAAACTAAAGGAAATGCCCACAAACTTAGGAGTTAAATCCTGGATATCAGCTATCACATTGCCGATTTCAGTTACATCTTGGGAAACACCATTAACAATATTAATAATAGTACTCGAATGAGATTCCACGAAGATAGGAGGGAATGGGCTCAACACCACTCCCAAACAGATGCCTAAGGCACTCACGAACAGCTAAACCTTCCATCATAGAGATCGACGAAGCTTTCATCCCTCCTTTCGTACCAACCAACATGGGATTGCTCGAACAATCCAGCCCACTCCTTCAGACCTAGTGCTAGCATTCCAAGAGCTATCCACATTCAATTTCCACCACCCACACGGCGGAGGGAGCTACCTCGACTCCTCGAAAGCTCTGCCAGACACCTTCGCAGACGAGCCATTCCCTAAAAAAAGAGAAGGCCCAAATAAGGAAATAGCATTGGCAATTTGAGACAATAAACACTCATTTTTAGCCTACAACTTTTTATGCAACACAGAGTTGCGATTATTCCAAAGCTACCAAATCACAATTAAAGCTTTAGATAGATAATCGATGAGAATTTTTGAAATATTCCCCTGCCAAAAACTTTCTCCTGAGTCTATAGCCCTGAAAAAAGAGATAAAGTCAGTTATGTATGGAAAAACATAATGTCAAGCTCTAATAGCGAATTTACAATCCTTGATCACATGAATATTTGTCTCCATTGCCTTCCCACAAAGAGTGCACGCCCCGCTAATATCAACTCCCTTGGCTTGGATACTAGCATAAGAAGGAATAAAATTCTTCACGATATTCCAAGCCCCAACCTTAATTTTAGGAGCCACATCAACCTTCCAAAAAGACTTCCACAGATTAGACGAAGTAGAAAGGTCTGAATGAGAGGCTTCTTTGATATGATAAAGATTCATGGCCAGATGATAAGCACCTTTAACACTAATAAACCATTAGGGTTATGATTCCAAATAATCTCATCCTTCCTCAAGGAGGCCCCCTAAAGGGATGCAAAAAATAGCACTAGGCCTTCTCACTCGAAAAAATTGCTTCAACTTTGTTTGAGTCCCATCTCCGATTTGCATCGATCAGGTTAGCGACTTTAAAATCCTTCCAAGGGACTTTAACACTAAAAGCATACGGACTATTCCCACTGCTAAGCCAAGGATCTCTCTCAATGATAACTCGACTACCATCGCCCACTTTCCACCGAAACTCCTTAACAAATAACTCCCACCCCCACATAATACTACGCCGCACAAGCGAAAGAGAATTGCCCAGACAAGCCCCTAAAAAATTCCCATCTCTGAAGTATCTCCCTTTAAGCACTCTTGCCAATAAGCTATCAGGGGTGCGAAGAATTCTTCAACTCTGCTTAACCAGCATTGCCTGATTGAACATGCTAAGACTATGAAAACCAAGCCCACCCCTTTCCTTACTTTTCTCCAGATTAAGCCAACTGGCCCAGTGCATTCTCCTTCGATCTCCCGCATGGCCCCACCAAAAATTTGCACAAGCTCTATCAATCTCATCACCTATACCCTTTGGAATCCTGAGACGGCTCATAGTGTAAGTAGGAATGGCCTGAGCCACAACTTTGATCAGAATCTCCTTCGCACCTTTCGAAAGGATATTTCCTTTCCACTTTTGAAGGCAATTCCTAACTCTATAAGCCATAGCACAAAACAACTCTCTTTTATTTCTTTCCATTCTGAGACAACATCCCCAGATAGGACCCCAAATGTTTATCAACTTTCACTCCAAGAATCATACTTAAGGCTTTTTTATCTGGCTCACACACATTTTTACTGAATAACATAGAGGATTTATCAAGATTGTTAATCGTCTTTAAAAATGTGTTAGAAATAATAGTAATAACGGACCATGTATTGATAACTTAATTTAATTTTCAGTCCATAAAAGTTCAACCTAAGTTGATATAATATATGATTTTATAATCAAAAGTTTATAGATTTGAATACTCATCTTAAAAATTGTTGAATTAAAAAAATCATTTAATTTCGTATGTGAGTATGAATATTTGTAACTTTTGAACAAAAAAATTAGCAATTAAAGTAAAGTGGAGTTTAAATAAACAAAATAATGAATGACAATATTTATATGTGTTACCCATATATTGTATTATTGTAGTACCCTAAGTTTTACTTATAATTGTGGGGATAGGAAAGATGAAAAATACTTCAAGCTACATTATTTCTTGTCCAACCCTAATATTGATGATACTCTAAATGTTAGCATGAACAATAATTATTAAAATGAAGGTGAAGTTTTTCCCCTTAGAATGTGGTTTCTCTATTATTTTGATGTCATGATAAGGTTACAAATTTTATTTACCCTAAAAAAAACCAACAATAATAATTTAAATGTAAAGAGCTGTTTCATTCTAACCATGTTTGCTTATCATTTTATTGAAAATAATTATTTCTCTTTAGCTATTATATTATTGGAGAAAACTTTTTTTTTTTTTTTTAGTATAAATTGGATAAGGAAACACAAATCCTACATTCTTTTTATTCGAATTTGTGATCGTGAAGTTGAAGTTGATTATTACAACCAATCAACTAAACCAACACGTCACCAACTCTTTTAATATCGGAGAAGACACTTTATATGTGTAGTCTCATTTTGATCTAATAGGTTTTCTTCATTTATTTATATCTCTTTTCTAAAATCCTCTATAAAATAATAGTTATTTTGGTATATATGAAAAGTTGAAAGGTTCTTCTAATTTTCATCTCATTGATCCAAATTTAAAATTAAAAAAAAAAAAAAAAAACTAATTAAAAGAAGAAATATGTGAAAAACACACTAAACACAATAATAAGTTTCCAATCAAATTTCCATTTCAACACCAAATATTCTTTGTAAAGAGAAGATCTATCAATATCAAATATAGTAATAGGTGACATCATCATACATATGTTTTTTAAAAAGAAAAGCATGATAGTAACCTTTTGGATTATTGAACCATATAACAAAAATTCCATGACTTTTGAGTTGAATGAATGGTAAATTTAGCAAAAAGACTTTGAATTCAAAGTAACATACGTAGAAAAAAGCAATTAAGAAAATCTGCAAATATTCAAGTAAATATTTGTTTTACTAAAAAATCTACCTTCACCAATTGAAAGGTTTACAATTCAAAAAAAAAAAAAAAAAGAAAAGGGTTTACAAGTATTGAATATTTATATTTATGTTAGATTAATTATTTGGTTATTCTTTTTATCCTGAAAGAACAACTTAAAGGTTGAGAAAACTTGTGGAGACTCAAACTTTTGGTTAATTAATTGAAAGGTTTCTATTCCTACTTTGCATCTTCAACACATTAAGCAAACTTTGTGTCCCCTAAATATTATATATTTATGCCTATCCAAGATGCTTTTCCACACCCCATTTCTTCTTCTTCTTCATCTTTTTGCAAACAATATTTAATTTCTTAGTGTTTTATTTTGTTGGGACAAAAATTAGTGGGATGAGAAGATTTGAACATTGAATGAAACCTTGTTTAACCAAACTTTGTATGTTAGAGGGATTCAATAAATATTTTTAGTAAATATTTGTAGATTTATTGTAATAATTTTAAAAAATGTACCAAGATATTGATAGGGTGGAATATAGGAAGATTTGAAGTTGAATGAAAATTAATTTCTAAGATCTAATTTTTCTTAAAAGAAAATTAAATTATTATGGGATACATAGATTTGGGCCTCTACTATTTATATATGGACTAAGTAAAGACATTAAAATTTATGCTCGTAACCAAAGAATCTAGCAATAATTGATATGTATCATTCATTTAGAGGTTATATATTCAAAATTTTCAACTTCAAATATTTTTATATTAAAAAATACACCATATATGCATTGCCATTAATTGTGAGTTTAAATTTTGAGAAATTGTGAAACTTTAATTAACATGAATTGGTGGTCATTTTGAAAACCAAAATATTATGGATTGATGATCACCTATTAAGACTTAACTTCATACGAAATTTGTAGATAACAAATTTTGATATGTTAACACAGTTTGTTTCATACAAAATTTGTAGATAACAAATTATGATAGGTAAACGCAGTTTATCTTTTTATATATTTATATATATATATATAGTTGAAGGGCGCGTAAACTAATTTACATATTTACAAAAAAAAAAGTTTGTGAAACTTTTATCTACTTTTTATTTACATTATATATATATATATATAATTATTATCTTTTTAAAGTTACCAAATAGTTGGATAGGAAGATTTCAATGTGGATCATCCTACAGATGAATAGGACGGTGTTAATTGAACCATTATAATATTAGTTGGATATTTTTGTGAAAAAATTATCTGACTCCATTTTTTTAGATTACAGGATTTAAGTTTAGAAGTTGGAGAATTTAAATTAGTGACTTTGTGGTTCATAGACAACACTAATTAATATTATTTTTGTTGATTCAACTTTTATTTCGTGACTAAAAGTAAAAATATTAATAAAAAAAAGACTCATTTTAGTTCATATACTTTAGGTTTGTTCAATTTTAATTACTCTCGAAACTTAATTTAGTTTTAATATTTTAATTAAACTTCAAATATGCCACTATAATAATTTTATTACTAGCTTTTCGTTAAAAAAAATACCGTAAATATTTTTTAGAAAAAAACATACTTTATTAATTTTCTCAATGGATTTAAAAAAGATATTAACTTTCTTCAAGGATTTTTAAAAAAAATCAACTTTCATCGAGGATCTACATTGAAAAGCAAGATAGATTTCTAAATATTTATAATAGATAAATAGCTCTTTTCATTATCATCTAACAAAAATGTTTTTTTTATTTTTTATTTTTAATGGCAGTCCCATAGATATTTATCTCTCTTAATTTTATGGGCATCTGTTTTTCAACAACAAAAAAAAAAAAAATCATAAATTTTCTAACCTTTAAAGAAATTTATAAAGAAAACAAAATTTCAATTTATTTATTTTCTTTTGAAAAAAATTTAATTTTTAACCATCTAAATTAAATTGTACAGTCGTTTTTTTTTCAAGAAAAGCAATTTGAATCCATTTTTACTTTAAATTTACAATTTGTAAACTTCCTCCGATTTAGATACGCTTGAAAATTCCTCTCTCTTCAAAAAAAAAAAAAAAAAAAAGACGCTTGAAAATGTGGGGAACAGCTTTTACCCTCCCTTGAATTAAAAATTGTTTTGAAAAAGTGTTTCCAACTTTCGACCAATCATAAAAATATGTGTATGGAACAAATTGATAAATATAAAAGAAAACAATAGAGATAGAATTTTGCTAAGATTTTTAAGTTTATTTATTGAATTGCTAATTTCTTTAGTAATCAAAATTAAGTTTGTGCAGAAACTTCGTATTATTAAAATTTGGTGAGTATTCAAAATTTTTTTATTTTATTTGTTAGAATTAATGATGCATTAGCCAAAACGGAAACTAAAAATTGCAACATGCAATTAAGTCGTTAGTCAACACATTAGATGAAATTCAAAGTTTATGTGAAATTAATACAATGTAGCACGTTTTAGTGTAAATTTTAATTATTATTATTATTATTATTATTTATTTTTTTCTGGTGAAATTTCTATAAACTTGTGCAATATATAAATATCTAACATAAAAGGCATAATTTTATTTTTTAACATTGAGAATTATATCATTTAGAATTATCATACTAAAGATGACTCTAACTCATTGAATGTATGAGCTATTTGTCATGATACTTTTGACTCACCTTTATTTATTTGAATTTTCGCTAATAAATCTTCTGCCTCCTTTATACTTACAGTTGACTATTTTATCACAAAACCATTCATTGTCTTACCGAATATGAATCGATTTGGTTACAATCTTTTGGTTCACGTTGTTTAACGTGATTTTTGTGACTCGAATTTGTAGTATTGGTACTTTTTATTTTTGTTTTACAATAAAATATAAATCAACTTGGAAACTAAGTTTCTAATGAAAATTCAGCAAGCATATATATGGTAGATAAATCAAGTACAACACACAAGAATTTTTAACGTGAAAAAACCTCCTCAAGACGAGGAGTAAAAAACCACGGACTGAAGTCAAATCTCCACTATAATCGATAATGGGCAACAATAGGTTCTCTCTAGTTACAACTAGAGGTATACAACATATAGCAACTCAAGACAAACAATCTTGACAACAAACAACACTAAACAAGGAGAAATAAATAGAAAGATCTCACAAGATTGTGGAACCGAATTTCTACTGGAATCTAGATGTAGAAGCCTCTAATGTATGATCCCACCGTTCAGATTGAAGAACCTCGGGTCAATCACACGCTGTCCAAATTTCAACTCGATCCGACGGTGCAATTGCTCGAAAACGCCAAAATACTGAAGCTGGCCGAAACCTCTTTTTCTCTCTATTTACTTTCTCTCTCTAGCTGCTGTTTCTCTCTCTCTGGCTGCTGTTTTTCCAGATTTTTTTGTGTGTTCAATGAACCAAAGTGACAAAAGTCACTTTAAAACACTTAGCCCTAATGGGCCTTATTTGATGAGACTTCACAAGAGTGAATAAAACCCAACAAATCTCCCCCTATTCACTGTGTGGAGGAACTCGCCATTCCCGCAGCGGAAAGACAAAAATGAAACTTCTCTCTTGGTAGATTCTTAGTCAATATATCTTATCCATTATAATTAGTATGTATATTCTCAAGTTCAAATAAACCATCATTCAACACATCTCTCATCCAGTGATACTTCACATCGATATGTTTAGTTCTAGAATGAAATGTAGAGTTCTTACCAAGATGAATAGCACTTTGGTTATCACAGAATATCACATACCGATGTTGCTTGAAGCCAAGCTCCTGTATAAACTGCTTCATCCACAACATCTCTTTGCACGCTTCTCCTGCAGCTATATATTCTGCTTCTGTGGTAGAAAGTGCAACGCACTTCTGTAGTCTTGATTGCCAAGAAACTGCACCACCTGCAAACGTCATTAAATAACCCGAAGTAAACCGTTGGTTATCTAAATCTCCTACCATATCTGAATCAGTATAACCTATAAGCAAGGGTTTTCCACTTCCAAATGTGAGCTTCAAACTGAAAGTACCTCTCAAATATCTCATGATGCACTTAACTGCCTCCCAATGCTATTTTCCTGGATTTAAAATGACTAACAACACCAATAGCATGGGCAATATCAGGTCTAGTACTCAACATGGCATACATCAAACTCCCAACTGTCGAAGCATATGAGACTTTTCTCATTTCTTGCTTCTCTTTATCATTAGAAGGACTCTGTTCGCTACTTAGTTTGAAATGATTGGAGAGAGGGGAGCTAACAACTTTAGCTTTATCCATGTTGAATCTTTCAAGCACCTTCTCTATGTATTG